>VDFB02321497.1:49168-148160 GCA_007258455.2 Sequoia sempervirens
ATATCCTCCTCCAGCCATTCAAATCATACTCTCCAAAAATTCAAATCACCATACTACCATAATCACCATAGAGGAAGCCAAATCCTTGAGGATACCCTACTGCTATCGCACATGGATAGCCAATTGGTCTGGTACATGTAATATTCTCAAGGCACCACACCTATAGAAGCATGCACTGCACCATGTTGTCTACCTCCTGAAATACAAATGTGCCATGATACACCGACCCCAGGCATATAATGTACGTTGCTCTACCATACCTTGAATCAAATGGACTAGTCCTCCCTCGAGGTGTGCTGCCCACCCATCAGGGATGAGAACTAGTGCTATAGTAAGCATCATAATCCATCTAACCATTAGTGCTCATGAGTATAATAGCATTGACATATCAATCTTCCCTCTCACTCAATAATCATGAACTGGACCATCTAGACAATACTGTAAATCAGCCTTCTACTCATGGAAGGTGTAGTCTCTCTAGAAATGTACTCATTCTTCTCAAATCAGAATGTAGAGAATCTAGTGTACGTCCTCTAAGGTAATCGTCATCTCCCATGTCGAAAAATGTAATATACATGTATTTGTGTCCCAATGCTTAGAGAGATCCATTAGCATAGAATCATGGTACCTCATGGGGGCATGAGGTATGCCCAATAGATTCCCATGGCCTGAATATGCTCTATCTCCTTTGTTGTGAGTGATGGAGCTAGATCTCTCAAGAAATTCAACTATCCCCCCTAGTCGTTGTTGTGATCAGGTGGGTACCTATTGAAAACAACAAAATATCCTCTAAAACTCATCTAATATCTTCAATTTTTAAATTAATCACCATGCAATTGTACTAAAGTCAATCTAGTGTGCTTTCCTAAAGGCCCTAGACACTTTAAAACCCTTTTGGGACAAATCATGAAGAAACGAGACACTTTGTGAAGAAATGGGACACTTCACGAAAAAAAGGGACACTATGCAAACTTTTTTTCCAAGATCCTAAATTAACCTAGATATGCATAAAAATAATTAAATCATTGCAAAATCACTAAGCGAAGGTAGCAGAATCGACTTACCTCATGCTGACGCTCGCCATGTGCCACTTGGTCCTAAAGAATGTCCAATCACATTAGTCTATAATCTTGTTTGCTCGACATATTTCCATCTCACTCGTCACTCTCACACTGCAAGAAGATAAAATGAAATAGTAAGTGACAAAATACTTCACTTTCACCTCTTTTAACTCTTTTCATTCCTTTTAACCTTATGCATTAAATTAGGGTTTTTCCTATCTTAAGGGTTAATAACATACTTTTTTATTCAAAACACCATAACGAGAGCTAGGGAACTTCATTTTCGATGTCGTTTGATGTGTTGGAATCATGATTCCACACCTAACATCATCAATTTTCTATCATTATGTGACATGGTACTTGGAAATTTCCTATGATGTGATATTCCTTATTCGATGAGGCTAGAGTGCCACCTTGATTCCACCTTTGTAAAGCAAGTGAAATCAAGGGGGGCATACATCTACCCTTGAATTTCATTTCTAGAAGTTATATAAAAGGATTTTTGGAAAACTAACACATTTGTGTTGTAGGATGTGGTTCCTAATGTTGTGGTTTTGTAGATAACTACATTGGGGGCTTCATTCTCCCATTTCTTGAATGAGTATCCTTTTATGAAGTAAAGTGCACCATATAGAGTCCTTTAGCTTACATATGCACATAGAGTGATATGGGCACTAAAGTGGGGGCTAATTGTGGATAGGAAAAATTGTACTCCTTTACAAAAAGTATAATTTGTGGCCTAATTAGGTCCTATTTTGGGCACCCTTACATCAATCACACCTTAAAAATTACATTTATAGGCCCTTAATGCTCATGATTTTGGACTTTAAGGCCTATTCCACTCACAAATCACACAAATCCCAACAAGAAACATTCAAACCACTCAAATTTTTCAAAACTCACCTCAATTAAAATCCCTGGTGGGACTAAGTCGCCCAAGATGGTGACTTAGTCCCTTTTGAGGTATTTTTCATTTTTGAGTAGGAAAATCACAGACCTAATAGAAATTCTCGAGGGATGTTAGCCTATAAAGTTAAAATAATGAATAATTCAGTGTTAATGCCTATAAATACATTTTTTTAGGTCAATTTTTCATAGCATTAAGTCATTTTTACAAAGAAAATTCAAGAGTCAAGAGCCAAATATCTTTCAAAAGAAGATTCATTAGTCTTTTTATAACAAATTTGAAGCTTTAGGGTAGAAAACTAGGGTTTCTTGTAGGTCTTCAAGCTCACTTTTTATTCAAAATCTGACATTGCAAAGGGTTGATCATGGATGCATATGGTGAATCATGGAGAAATCTAGGTTGAGGAGATGCAACTAGTCATCAAATCACACCTAAAGACTTGTTTTCAAAGTGATTACATCTTCCATTTTCTCTCTATCTTCATATTTAAGGTTTGCATGTCATTTACATTCATTTGAAATGTTGTAAGGTTTCTTGGATTGAATTCTTGCATCACTCAAGTTCCATTTAATCATCTTATTCTAGCACATTAGAATAGGGTTTTGTCTTGCTTCAAATTTTCCTAGTCTTAGACACACTTAGGGCTAGGGTTTTATGAATATTTTATCCATTAAAGTTTTAACTACTAAACTAGGGGTTTGACTGAGGAAAACCCTCCATTAGAAAACAAATTATTTTCTATTTTGCAGGTGTTTCTAAAGATTCAAATCCAAATTTCTATCAAAAAATAAAGTGCAGACTATGGGCTTTCGTTTCCACTTTTAGATTTCTAGAAAATCCAAAGTGGACTAAGTCACCCATAGTGGTAACTTAGTCCCACTGCACTGGTTTTTCAAGAATTTTTATAGTTTCAGACACCCATTTGGTAGAAACAGCTTTATGGGCAATTTTCCTTATCTAGGACTAAGTCGCCCAGCTTGGCATAAGTGTCCCAGTTGGCTCAAAAATCAAATTTTATAGAATTTCATAAGTCTTTGTAATCTCCAATCCTATCTTCATCAGTTTCTAGGTGCATATTTTCTATTTAGCATCTTTATTTTGTTCTTTATTGCATCTATTTCATCATTTTGCATATCACGGTGTGTTTTCCAACACTTTGCATTCCTTAGGTTTAGCATTAATAGATCATTTCATTTTTAGTTTATTACATTTATAAATCATAGTTAGACATATTGCATCCTTCATAACATCAATCTTTGAATGTAACATTGCATTTTGTCCCCAATCTTTCTCTTTCAGGTGAAAAACCCTAGAAGGAGCTTAAAGCATTTAGGTGTAAAAATCTTTGTTTACAACATGAAATAAAAGTACACATGTAGAACACCATGATGCCAGTCAAAATCTCATATATATCTATATATATAAAAAATTTCATTTACATGTATCACACCACTATGTCAAAATGTGGTGTTTGTATATTTGTATATGAATCTATACATCAAAAAAAAGTATAAATTAAAAATGATATGGTACATCAAAATTTGGCTCTCATCCCCTGGGTGTATGGCTCTCCAAGCCCTCTAGCACTAGCAATGATGGAGGAGGATGTTGGATTAATGCTTAGTAGTTTGAATGATGAGACTACGACACAAAAATGCTTTGCGGCCATAATCCTTGGATCTCTTCTCAAAGTTCAATTGCCTCCTCCCACAACTGCATGACATACTCCTAAAGTGAAGCCTCCCACTCCCAGGCTTTTCATAAATCCCCTTTGATCTATTGCACTTGAGGATTTATGAGTTCCATCATCACTACCTTTTATAATCTCCTGAGGTTACAAACCTAGCTCTATAGGGTGTCACATGCTCGCTCTCAACCCACGTCACGACCTGATCTCACTCAAATAGTATAATAAGGAGCTCTACAAACTATTAATCTCTCTATCGTGTCATCACAGTCAGTTCTACAACTCACTAGAATTCCTCCACCTATGTCTCCTTGTATGTCATCCTAATACACACTACAAACTTGAATAATGAGGCATGACACCCCACTCTTGGTAGCCTATAAGCATTTAGGACTGACCCTCAATTTTTTATCACCTAAAGAAATTGAGCCACTCCTGTGTGAACACTATAGCCATAGAGAAAGTGGGTAATGTCAATACCATATCATACATGTATATATATGAGAAATCCAAAATGGAAAGAAACTAAAATGAAAGTAGCTAAAATGAACTAACATGCACCATACTTGTACCTAGGTCCTTAGCCTACTAGTGTGGATCTCTATTGTGTGCCACCTACCTCTACCTCGTTTCCCTCAATTATATCATTGGTACCCTCACCTCTTGACCTTGTGCACCATCATCACTAGTAGGGGTGCCTAATGTGAAAATCAGAGTTGGACCTATTGTCGACCACCAATCAGCAAAGTCAATTACAACATCGATGTTATTGGTTGCAAGGGCCTCAGACAGGTCCTAATCATCTAAATCATCATCTTCACTAAGTGTGATGTCTACGATGGTGGGACAGGGCTGGTCTCTTGAATGTGTCACACTCTTATGGGATTGTATGTACATAGGATTCATTGTGGGGATCATCTACACCTACCCAAACTGATGAGAGACCCAGTGCTATTAATATAGAACTATAATATGATATGACCATCTAGCCAGGAGTCGATCATGTTTCATCCTATGCAATTTCCTCTTATCAAATGACTAGATTCTCATCCACCTATAAGAGCATCATTTAATATCCTACACCCATAGTGCATCTATGCACTACCACCAAAATCACAAGTCACCATACCACCAATTTTATATCAAGGGTTACATGTGTGCTTGAGGTGCCCCATATGGTAGGCCCTAGAGGTACCCAATTAGCCTGATGCACTGGATGTGCTTGAATTCCCACACTTGAAGTAGCATGTAGGTTGTAAGGTTGTGGTACTCATAGTAGACATATCACCTTAGGTCATGATAGAGATGTGCAAGCATGCTCTTACTTCAGGCATATATTTTCCCTCTCTCCTCCATCATTGTGATGCAATGGACGAGGTCCTTGTACAAGTGAAAGCCTCATCCATCCATCATGACCTAGAGGGTGATGATCATTATCATCACCCTCCACACCAATGGCATCACCAGGTTCCCTTGCTCCAACCAACACATGTAGATATGCCTAGATGTATCCTCTAGGATGACTCATCCAAGGTAGTACTACTATTCAACCTCAGTTTCCTAGACCGTCATACCATCCTCGTAGGTCACCCACTCCCTATAGATAAGTAGGCCCAAGATGTGGTAGATTTCATCTAGCATCACTGCCATCTCCCCAATTGGGAGATGGAACTTGTAAAGGTATCTACATCTCATTAGTCCATCAATGCCATAAGCATGGGTGTATGGAATCAAATCTTTGACATGAAATACACCCACTAGAGCTCGACATGCTAGAGCAAGTTGTAATCGTCAATGTCAATCTCATTACTACAGTTGCATAGTAATGATAGAATCGACCTGCTAGAATGTTCTCAAATCTCATGCCAATCCTACAAAAGTAAAAAAATCACGTTACCATAAAAATATTCTAACTCTACTTCATCATAATCTTTCAAAAATTTCCTAATTCTATCTCTGTGACCATAGCACATCATGAAAATGTTTATGCGGCATGCTAGTGTCTGAGGCATAATAGCATCTAATGACATCACACTAGAAAGATGACAGCATGGCCAAAGGATGTTAACATGCACATTAGATAATGATGAAAATGCTCATTAGTTAATGAATGCCCAAAGTATTAATGACATAAGCAACTACTGAAGTTTCATTAACTTAAATAAAAACTAAAACTAAAGTTGTGACAAATCAGTGTCACTAGATCAACCATAAACCACTTCACACTATTTTTCTAGTTGGTCAATAAATTTTTATTCAATCAAAACCATGTACAAAGCATGAATAAAGGCTCAAAACAAAACTCCCACCATACAACCAGAACAACAGACCTTTCATGTCCCCCTAGGCAACCTCTCAGGGTATCAAGATTTTAGAAGAAAGCTCTCCTTTCCATGATATCCCAGCCACCACATTAGAGAGGCCCAATATTTTGACAACGGCAACTTTTTCCATCATTAGGGATTGACAAAATTGAATAGCTCTTAAGGCCCACAAAGCTCAAAATCTTCTGCCCACAGAAGCCACTTGCCAATTCTCACATCCAACCTTTGATCTTCAACAAATCACTCTCTTCTGATCTCTGACTCTTGCTGATCTATCCAGCTAAAGAGCATCCGACTCAACAACAATCTTAGTATCTCTTGCAATCAGCATAGTCATGCATCTATCAAGGACCAAGAGGGGAACAAAACATGAACTGTTCAGTAATGCTCTCTTGTGCTAATTTGTTTCTTGATCTATTTACTAAGAATCATCTAATCATCACATCAATCATTTATTCATGATAGGGGTTCACTCCTCACAATAAGGGTTTATTTCTGATTCATAAATCCTTATATTTATTTCATGTCATTTTGTCTATCTCTATCTATTTGTTTATCTTTGGAGGTGGAAACACCAAAATAGGGGTTTGACTAAGGTAAGCCTTGAGATAGCCCAACATTTTCCCTGTCTGCCTTATGTGTAGATGTATGGATTTGAGGAGTTGGATGTTACAATCTTGAGATTTTTACTCTTTATTTTGATAGTGTGGGGCACAAATGTCCTCGTGGCACACTATCATCTGTGGTCAAGGCTTAATCCTCCTAGGGGTAGAATCTGTGAGTTTTGAGGTTTTTATTTTCATAATCTATAGGTCATAATTTTATTATCAATTTATCTTATTAAATAGTTTTATTATTCTTGTCCTTGATAACTTAGCTTTTCATTTAATTAAGTTGTATAAATATTCTTTATTTTCTAACTTGAAACCTAAGCTTTGTACTTTGATGTAACTAAGGGCTATTTTCTCCTTGCATACTTTTTTTTTCTTGAGTCTTGAGAGTAGTGAATCCCCTCCTTTAAAATTACACTACCAAATTTTCATCAGCACACATACAGTCAATTAGTTTCGGCACATCTATGCAAGGAGAAGATCAATATACTTCAATTTTATTTGATTTGGTGATGGTTTGACCTCTTTTTTCCCTATCTTGAGTGCTTTTCTTGAATGTGTGTTTGTTTTGACTTTATTCAAATTTCCATTCATTTTGAACATTATTTTCTTACACAAACTACCTAGAGGTCAAAGTTTAAACCCTACAACTTGTTGTAATTTCTTCCTCTAGCTTGCTCAGTAATTGCTCCCCTTTTATTTTTATTTTTATTTTTATTTTTAGCCTCCCCTTTTAAAGGAAATTTTACGAATATATTTATTTCAACACAATCAAGAAATATTGAGGTAAGAACCATGTTAGTCTATAATTGTACAAGTTTCCCATATCAACTTGCATCACCTTTATATGGCCATACACCTAAAACCATGTATTTTATATCAACAACCATAAAAAATTGCACCAATTATGTTTCAAAGGGGCCCCACCAGTACTAAGAGGTGTTTAATAGTCCTCATTCATTCAATAACATCTATTTTGAGACCATTAATGGTATCCTAGATTGTGAAAGGAGGTAGGTATGGTTTTTTATTCAAACAATGGAGTTTTGAGACTTTGCATGTTAAAAGAGGAAGAAGGTTAAAAATATACCAAAATCCTAAAATGAGATGCTAAGATGAGGAAGTATATCTTGAAATTTGGGACATTGGGATGAGGAAGTCCAAAATCCCAAAATTTGGGATGCTAGGATGAGCAAGTTTGAAATCCTAAAATTTGGGATGCCAAGATAGGGAAAGTCCAAAATCCAAAATTTTGGGATGTTGGGATGAGGAAGTCCAAAATCTCAAAATTTGGGATGATAGGATGAAGAAGTCCAAAATCCTAATATTTGGGATGTTGGAATGAGGAACTATAAAATCCTAAAATTTGGTATGTTGGGATGAAGGAAAAGGGTATTTGAGGAAAAATGGGGGAGTTTAAAGGAAAGGCATGCTAGGAAGACCATGTAATGCCCCGCCACACGAACCCCATAGGACAACTACAACAAATACAATATTTTTTTTTTTGAAAGTAACAATTACACAATGCAACAAATAAAAATTTATACAACATAGATACAACATAAAGCATTAACCTAATCCTATGGGGTACATGGTGCATTACTTAAATGAACCCAACAATTAACGATAAACGATACTAACTAATGCAGAAGAAAGAAACGAGAATAAAACATGATATAAGTACAACAAGAATAAGATATAAATTCATAAACATAAATCACATAATACTATATTCATCTTCAGATTTCAAAGTTACAAATGTGGAATATATTTCCACATATACAACACAATATAAAACTAGAGTTACATTACAAGGCCACTTCCCTTATAACATTGGGAAAAGTACAATCAATAATACAAAAGTAAAGTATTGAAAGAGAACTCTTCATAGGTACAATCTTCTCCATGCAAGCTCTAAGATCACAACAACTGCATCCATGCCACGATCACAATTGGGGACCCAATGGGTGCATTACACATTTCCACCCGACCGTGTGAACCCAAAGGAACACCCCCCATGCAAGGAGTCGATAAGAAAGAACCCTCGGCCACAAACTCAAACATAAAGGACACACATCACAAGACTCAAGCCCATGAACAACATAAACATCAATAGTAAATAAAAAAATCAAACAACTAAAACAACTCTAGAGGCACAAGAACAATGGAAAAAAAGGGGCATAATGGGAGAGTGTCATCACATGGCCTTCATGGATTCACCAGACTACCTATAATCTAGGAGCCGCCTCCATCTATGGTTAACCAGACATCCTATTTCAAGGTATCACCCCATAGGGTGACTCATGTCGAGCCATCTACCTTTCATGAAGACAAGGTAGTGACCTTACCGACTAGGTCTTCCCACCCGTCCTTAGCCTTTGGGAGCGCTAACGGCAGGGGTGAGGTGTATATTTTTATCTTGTAATGTGATAACTAACCCAACCCACTAAGTAAATTAATTAGATTTTCTCTTAATTAGGGAAACTCTTTCAAGGGTGACCACTTGTACACTATCCCTACGAAGAGCCACTCTCCCCTATGGTTGCCCTAAAACCAAAACCAAGAAATGGGTACCACAATGTTCAACCAAAAGAATCATAACTCACAACAGGGTACCACCCACAAATTCCCACATGGTATCAACATGAACCAAAAAGATGCAACCATAGAAATACATTCACACTTTCCCTAACCTCTGGAGATAATGCTAATCCATACAAGAACAAAGTAAAATATCACATCCAATTAAATACACCATATCATTAACTATAAGGAATTTAAATAATAAATCATCTAATTCTCAATCAAATAACCATTTTCATGAATTAAAAATCAAAGTAAGGAAATTACTAATACTTCTATTTATCCCAAGCACAATAATCAATTTAATAAATATCTTCCTACACTTAAATAATTCATTTATTAAATATCTAAGTCTATAAACTTGATAAAAAGATAATTAAAGAGCAACAATGATAATTCCATGATTTATCTAAACATAATAAAATAAACTTCTTCTTTTTTTTAACTATATTTTATTTTCAGATTTTAAATCTTTTCCACAGAGAATATTCTAAATTTTGATTTTTCTTAGATAATGGAAATATAATCTTTATTTAAAAAAATCTATTCAAAGTAAAAAGTAGATTTAAGATATTAATCTTCTAAGTTCAAAATCTGATTATAATATTTATTTATTTTAAACAACTATTATGATATATCATAGTAAAGTTTGACTGGAAAATAATGAAATCAAATTCTATAGCATATTTTAAATCACAAATTTCATTTTCCTCATATTCTAAATACAGATTAAATTAAAAGACATTTTCAAACAAAATTTACAAATAACATTTTTCCCCTTTATATATAATTTTTTTCCAGAGAATAACTTATTTTTATTTATTTTTCATTATTTGCTCACATTTTCTGCATACATATATATATATATATATATATATATATATATATATATATATATATATTTACACATATATATTAAAACCTCCACATTAATATTTAAAAACAACATAACATAATAAAATATTATATATATGTTTATTTTATCCAACAATTTTCCCATGAAAGAAATGCAGTGACAAAAGAAAGGTGTAAAAATTTCCAGAGTGCTCGAATAGGGAAAATATAGGGAACAAAAGGATTCTCAGATGCGAGAGATTTTTAGAGGTTTAAAGCTAAGAAGATTCCAAAGTCAGAGGGAAATGAGATTTCAACAGGAATTCCAGAATGAAAATTACAGAGAGGAAGGAGAAATCTACAAAAAAGAAGAAATAATTACAGAGAATGGGATTTTCCCAAACACACACATAAAATATATTTTCTCTTTCAAACAAAATTTCCTTTCTCCTTTTAAAAACTAAATCTGCAAAGATCAAATTATGAAATTCGAATTACCCAGAGTCCTACGCAAAGCTCGATTCGAGGACGAAATGATGCATGACTCCAACCAGTTGCAATCTTCCGTAATCCAGAGATTCAAAACCCCAACAACAATGGATTCGACAACAAAACCCAGTGCAAGCCAAAAATCAAATCTTCTCAGATCAAATCGACGAAAAACCACACATATTACTAATCCTCAAAAAAAAATTCAACATTTTTTTTTAGTTGCAAACATTTCTTCATTTCTTCATTTCCTCCCTCTTGCCTTTTTTGAAAAAACAGTATTTGGAAATATATTTTTTCCATAAAAACCAAATCAGAAGTTGTCATAAATTTTTCGACAACTTTCCCATGCAAAATCCACTTAGCCCACCATTTCTGCCATTTTCCAATTTTGGAAGAAGAATCTTCCATAATTAATTTACACCAAAAAAAAAATATGCCTTTTAAATATTTTAATTTCATTTTAATAAAATTATTATTTTGAAAAATAAACAATTAATTAATAATAGTTTTAAACAAAATTTTACTTAATTATAATTGAAGTTTAAAATTTATTTTATTAAATCACTTTTTTTCTAATTAAAACAAATAAGATAATGATTTCCTTAACTTTATTTCTTTTAAAAATAAACCATAATAATTTATCTAGCTATTCATTTAATTTAATGATTTAAATTAAAGGATAGCTTCACATTTTAAAATAACAATAAAAGTGTTAACGTACACCATAATTTTCCAAAGTATTAATATCATAAGCAATATTGAACCTTTCATTAATTTAATATTTTGCACCATAGACTAGCATTTAATTTAAATCATACATTACTAGACCAAGCCATAAACACATTTATAAAACTCATGAAATAAAATGATTTAATTAACAAGCATACCCACACAAACAAAGTACAGACACAACATGAACAATCCCTAGACCAACCACTGACATAGGCGGGGGTACTTTCTTACCAACTCCCTAACCACATCAACCATTGGATATGTAGGATGCACTCAGACCTGACAATGCGAGTGGAGTTGGCACCCGATACCTACATTCCTGCATAACACAAAATGTCGAACAACATATACATATGCAAATAATTCATAGTCAAACACATTGTGAAGGAGAGTTACGATGAGGAAGGGCGCTCACATATTAGTGATGCCACCCCGTCTCCTTCACCCAAATCAAATAAAGTAAAAAAAATCTAGGCATCGCATCATCAAAATAACTTAAAAAGTAACATCATCATAACATGAGTATCCCACACATAAGTCCAACTATCATAAGCAAATAAGCATAACTGTTTGCCACGCCCAACACATGGCGGAAAAGTTGTCAAACAAAGTATCAAATATGCATCAGAACATAACTAGAAATCACACTGAAGCAAAACACACACACCAAAGCAATATTAGAGTATCAGAACATGAGAGGCACGACATCCTCCCCCCCTAGAAATAGGCTTACCCTTGGAAGCTAGAAAACAAATAAGGAAAAGAGGCTTGAATGCGGGATGCATCCTCCCATGTCGTTGAAGTCTCTTCATTCAGGTCCCATTGGACCCGCACCTGATCAATCTCTTTGCCCCTAAGCGCGAGTCTCCTGTGTTGTAGAACAACCACGAGCTCGAGTGTGAGCTGCCCATCCTCAACCTGAAGAGCATTCCAATCCAGTACATGAGATAAATTAGGAAAGTGAGGCCTAAGAACAGAAACATGGAACACATCATGAATGCGTGCAAGGCTAGGCAGCAAGGCTAAATGGTAAGAAACGGGTCCAATCCTCTCTAGAACCTCAAATAGACCCACAAAATGAGGTGCCAACTTGGAGCATTTTCCATAATGGATAGGGCTCTTTCATGGACGCACATGAAGAAACACACAATCACCCATTGAAAACTGATGATCAACCCTATGAGCATCGGTGTATTTCTTCTGCAGATCCTGAGCTACTACCAAGTGCTCTCTCATGTGAGTGACTTGCTGCTCCATTTCTTGTAGCATCTCTGGCCCAAGAAGAATATTGAGTTTTCATCCTATAAGGAGCCTTAGAGATAGGCTCAGCTCCTAGAACAAGATCAATTCGGAAGTCAATGTCACGCTTATTTGGCATCCTAGGTATCTCGCTTGGAAACACATCATAAAACTCCTTCAGGAGAGGATAATCATCCAAAGTTATCTCTCAACTCTCCTCCATATCCAGGTCACTAACTGAGACAATGAACAACTGAAACCCTTGACAGAAACACCTCTTCAACTGCATTGCAGAGATAATCCTCAAGGAGATAGGCTTTTGAATGCCAACAATTTCAACCTCGCCTCCAGAATGATCTCGACAATGAAAAGACTTATGACGATAATCAATTGTCGCCTGGTGTGCACTCAACCAATCCATCCCCAATATGACATCATAAGAACCCAGGGGAAGAATCTGAAGATCCACCGAAGTCACAACTGAACCAAACTCCAACTTACATCTTGGAACAAGAGACTCCACTGACACTTTTTCCTCATAAGCTAATTCAACATGCCACTTAATTCCTTTCTTTGCCGCAACCATATTACAACACTTAACAACTGAAGGGGAAATAAAGGAATCTGATTAACCGCAATCAAAAAGTATAGAAATAGGAGTGCCCTGCAACAAACCTGATACCTCCACCATAGTGCCCTAGTGATCGTCCTGACAATTATCCACCACAATGAAAACCCAATGAGACCTACCAGCATCTCCAATAGTCAACTCAGATGTTGTCAGCCTTTGACTAAACCCTATAGTGCTCCTCTACGAACACTATCTAGCAATATGTCCCTGCTGCCCACAATTGAAACACCCAGTACCATGGCCAAACCATCTGACACCAGACGGAACATTAGACTGTTGATAGCTACCACAGCTAGGTGCAGGCTATGAGGACTGTGCTGGCTACTCAAACCAGTTATGTTGTGATCTCTGCCAATGATGGTTCCTCCTAGACTGAAATCTATTGCTCTGATGAGACTGCGAGGGCTTATTCTTCTACTGAAACTACTATTGTCCACCCTTAGCGGGTGTAGAATGAGCCTTGGAAGTACCTACAGCCTGAGACTTCCCACCACGTGAACCACCATCTGTAGCAGGAGTACTACCGATTTGAACTCCAACGTGGCCTCCTAAAGCCAAGGTCAAATTCTCCTCCACAAGGCGAGCTTTCTCAACAGCAACCTCCATCATCTTTAGCTCGAAGACTCAGACACCCCTACTAATCCTGGCATTCAGACCTCTAAAAAATATTGTACTAGCATAGCCTCATCATTAGCAATTCTAGTGTACTACTTAACCTCAAAGAAGCGGTGCTCATACTATTCTACAGACATTGCCATCTATCTCAAGTCATGGAATTCATCTACTTGGCGCTGCCTCCAATAATCAAATAAGAAATAGGCCCTGAACCGTTCTAAGAACAATTCCCATGTCACTAAACCGATGTCAAGGTGTAATTTCTATTCTTCCAGTCGCCACCATGTGGATGCAAATCCTCTGAGGTGCATGATGGTGCACCTTTCCCTAGTATTACTGCCATAGGGATGCATAGCAAAGCATTGATCTAGATCAATAAGCTAATTTTAGCTTCCAAACCTCCACCAGAGCCATCATAAATAGGAGGACGTGCCATGAGGAGATCTCTCATATGTCTAGCGGCCACTGCATCTTGATCCGTCAGTATCTCATTCCTCCTCAACGACCGCTCTCTCTCTGATTACCCGCTGCTCATCCTGCCTAGGACCCAGACGACCAAGAACATCTTCCAACAACTGACGCAACTGCTCACCACCTTGAATTTTCTACTCTGGATTAGGGCTTCTACCTGGAGGGTTGTTTTGGGAACTTTGATTTTCCTCCTGCTCTGATTCATGGGAACTCTGAGATGGAGAATTATGACGGCCAACTATGCGACCATCACGGCCATGGCCGTGACCACGTCTACGTCCCCGACCCCTAGGCATGATTCTACACAACATGAAAGGAATTACATAAGTTCAAAGTTACACAACAAGATTAACATAATGGGTTTAATTAACCTATAGTACCTAGTGTTGTTAACCTTGGCTCTGATACCAAGTTGTAACGCCCCGCCATGCAAACCCCATAGGACAACTACAAATACAAAATATTTTTTTTTGAAATAACAATTACACAATGCAACAAATAAACATTTATACAACATAGATATAACATAAAGCATTAACCTAATCCTCTGGGGTACATATGCTACTAAAATAATTATATATCTTTATAAATTAGTACAATCAATAATACAAAAGTACAATAATGAAAGAGAACTCTTCATAGGTACAATCTTCTTCGTGCGAGCTCCAAGATCACTGCAACTGCATCCACACCACAATCACAACTGGGGACCCAATGGGTGCATTGTACGTTTCCACCCGACCGTGTGGACCCAAAGGAACACCCCTCATGCAAGGAGTCAATAAGAAAGAACCCTCAACCACAAACTCAAACATAAAGGACACACATCACAAGACTCAAGCCCACGAACAACATAAACATCAACAGTAAATAAACAACTCAAACAACTAAAAAAACTCCAGAGGCACAAGAACAAGGGAAACAAAGGGGCATAATGGGAGAGTGTCATCGCATGGCCTTCATGGATTCACCAGACTACCTATAATCTAGGAGCCGCCTCCATCTATGGTTAACCAAACATCCTATTTCAAGGTGTCGCCCCATAGGGTGACTCCTGTGGAGCCCTCTACCTTTTGTGAAGACAAGGTAGTGACCTTACTAACCAGGTCTTCCCACTCATCCTTAGCCTTTGGGAGCACTAACGGTAGGGGTGAGGTGTATATTTTTATCTTGTTATGTGATAACTAACCCAACCCACTAAGTAAATTAATTAGGTTTTCACTTAATTAGGGAAACTCTTTCAAGGGTGACCACTTGTACACTAGCCCCAAGAAGAGCCACTCTCCCCTATGGTTGCCCTAAAACTAAAACCAAGAAACGGGTACCACAATGTTCAACCAAAAGAATCATAACTCACAACAAGGTACCACCCACAAATTCCCACATGGTATCAACATGAACCAAAAAGATGCAACCATAGAAATGCATTCACACTTTCCCTAACCTCTGGAGATAATGCTAATCCATACAAGAACAAAGTAAAATATCACATCCAATTAAATAACACCATATCATTAACTATAAGGAATTTAAATAATAAATCATCCAATTCTCAATCAAATAACCATTTTCATCAATTAAAAATCAAAGGAAATTCACTAATACTTCTATTTATCCCAAGCACAATAATCAATTTAATAAATATCTTCCTACACTTAAATAATTCATTTATTAAATATCTAAATCTATAAACTTGCTAAAAAAACTAATTAAAGAGTAGCAATGATAATTCCATGATTTATCTAAACATAATAAAATAAACTTTAAAAAAATAAATTAAAGATACTAACTAAATTTATTAAAAACCAATTATAAATCATTCACTAATTCAATTTTTTTAACTATATTTTATTTTCTAATTTTAAATCTTTTCCACACAGAATATTCTAAATTTTGATTTTTCTAAGATAATGGAAATCTAATCTTTATTTTAAAATTCAGTTCAAAGTAAAAAGCAGATTTAGGATATCAATCTTCTAAGTTCAAAATCTGATTATAATATTTATTTATTTTAAACAATTATTTTGATATATCACAGTACAGTTTGATTGGAAAATAATGAAATCAAATTCTACAATATATTTTAAATCACAATTTTCATTTTCGTCAGATTCTAAATACAACTTAAATTAAAAGACGTTTTCAAACAGAATTTACAAATAACATTTTTCCCCTTTATATATAAATTTTTTTCAGAGAATAACTTATTTTTATTTTTCATTATTTGCTCACATTTCTTGCATATACACTATATATATATATATACATATAAACATATATGTATATAAATACTGAAATAAGTATATGTCAATTCATCTAATGTTGCTGCAATTGAAGCACAAAATAAACTGAATATATGCACATAATACACACACACATATATACACATTTACACATATATATTAAAACCTCCACATTAATATTTAAAAACTATAGAACATAATAAAATATCTTATATATGTTTATTTTATCCAACAGTCTTCCCATGAAAGAAATACAGTGACAAAAGAGAAGTTTAAAAATATCCAGAGTGCTCGAATAGGGAAAATACAAGGAATGAAAGGGTTCTCAGACGAGAGATTTTAAGAGGTTTAAAGCTGAGAAGATTCCAAAGATAGAGGGAATCGAGATTTCAACAGGAATTCTAGAATGAAAATTATAGAGAGGAAGGAGAAATCTACAGAAAAGAACAAATAATTATAGAGAATGGGATTTTCCCAAACACACAGAGAAAACATATTCTCTTTCAAACAAAATTTCCTTTCTCCTTTTAAAAACTAAATCTACAGAGATCAAATTATGAAATTCGAATTACTCGGAGTCCTACACAAAGCTCGATTCGAGGACGAAATGATGCGCGACTCCAACCAGCTGCAATCTTCTGTAATCCAGAGATTCAAAACCCCATCAACAATGGATTCGACAACATAACCCAATGCAAGCCAAAAAACAAATCTTCTAAGATCAAATCGACAAAAAACCACATAGATTACTAATCCTTAGAAAAAATTTCAACAATTTTTTTTGAGTTGCAGACATTTTTTTCATTTTTCATTTCCTCCCTCTTGCTTTTTCGAAAAAACAATATTTGGAAATATACTTTTTCCAAAAAAGCCAAATCAAAAGTTATCATAAGTTTTCCGACAACTTTCCCATGCAAATTCCACTTAACCCACCATTTCTGCCATTTTCCAATTTTGGAAGAAGAATCTTCCATAATTAATTTACACCAAAAAATATGCCTTTTAAATATTTTAATTTCATTTTAATAAAATTAATTTTTTGAAAAATAAACAATTAATTAATAATAATTTTAAACAATATTTCATTTAATTATAATTGAAGTTTAAAATTTATTTTATTAAATCACTTTTTTCTAATTAAAAAAATAAGATAATGATTTCGTTAACTTTATTTCTTTTAAAAATAAACCATAATAATTTATCTAACTATTTATTTAATTTAATGATTTAAATTAAAGGATAGCTTCACATTTTAAAATAACAATAAAAGTGCTAATGTACACCATAATTTTCCAAAGTATTAGTATCATAAGCAATATTGAACCTTTCATTAATTTAATATTTTGCACCATAGACTAGCATTTAATTTAAATCATAAAGCACTAGACCAAGCCATAAACACACTTATAAAACTCATGAAATAAAATGATTTAATTAACAACCATACCCACACGAACAAAGTACAAACACAACATGAACAATCCCTGGACCAACCACTAACATAGGCAGGGGTACTTTCTTACCAACTCCCTAACCACATCAACCATTAGGTCTGTAGGATGCGCCCAGACTCGACAATGTGGGTGGAGTCGACCCCCAGTACCTGCATTCTTGCATAACACAAAACGTCGAACAACATATACATATGCAAATAATTCATAGTCAAACACATTGTGAAGGAGAGCTACGGTGAGGCAGGGCGCTCATGGATGAGCGATGCCACCCTATCTCCTTCACCCAAATCAAATACAATAAACAAAATCTAGGCATCACATCATCAAAATAACTCACAAAGTAACATCATCATAACATGAGTATCCTACACATAAGTCCAACTATCATAAGAAAATAAGCATAAATGTATTCCACGCCCAACACATGGCGGAAAAGTTGTCAAACAGAGTATCAAATATGCATAAGAACATAACCAGAAATCACACTAAAGAAAAACACACACACCAAAGCAGTATTAGAGTATTAGAACATGAGAGGCTCTACACTGCTACATGATTTAAAATTTTTTAATGCTCAAATGAGCACCTAGGTGACAAGTTTCACCTTTCCTTGCCTTTGCTTTTTCAAAGAGATAAAGTAGTGTTGTCACGAAGGATTGCACCCTGAATGCTAAGCTTTAAAACTTGGCAATCCTGTGCAACATGGGGTAATGCTTAGGTCTGTGGGTTGCCTAAAATGAGGATGAAACTCTAGATTATAGGTTGGTTCCCCTTTAAAAACCTCCTAAAATTTGCTAGTTTGATTGGAAAAGGGATAGAGATTGCTTTGGAAATGGAAATTTACTACTACTAGGAGGTGATGCACCAAATTTTAAACTCTACTAGTTGTTCTAAACTCACAATCAAATTAAAAAAAAAGGTTTGTTTGCTCATAACTCAAAACTAATCATGAAGTACATAAGTTTTTTATGAGAAGGTTTGTATTTAGTCTATGAGAGAAGGAAAACAAGTTTCACAACCTTAGCTACTTGAACATTCTAACACAACTCATAACCTATATTAACATGAATTCTTTTATTTCCACAATACATAAATGAGATAGATTTAAAGGTTTTAACAGGAAAAAATAATAAAATCATCAAATCATTCATTTGTTGTGCTCAAAACTAAAGATTTTTTGAGAAAGAACTATTGTATTTTTATTGAACTTGAAAGGAATCTCACTGTTACAACTGAAAATGCTTCTAAAACTGAAAAATACTATTTAAAAACTGAGTTACAACTAGCACACAAGTGGACCCTGCCAATACTGATTTCCAAATTACATTGCCATATGTCAACATGGCACCCATTCTATAGGGTTTAATGCTTGCTTCCTTCCCAATTGAGCATCCATGTCACATGTGCCACAATCTTGCATTTCATACCTTGCATGTAGGATGCCAACTCCTCGCTAGGTCCGACCAAGTAACTTAACAATTTGGAAACAAATATTATTGCATTTAATAAATAAATTCAGCAACTTAGAGGCAGTGAATTAATTAAATAATCATTGGACTCGCTACGGTTGAGACACCTTAATCCCAATATATATATATATACAATTTATTTTTCCTTATTGATTTTAAAAAATAAAAGTAAGTTGAACTCTTAAAATATTGTGAAGCATTAATAAAGAGATTATCATTAATGTTTTGCAAGATATGAAGTTATAGGTATAGAAAGGACACACATTTTAACAGGTTAATATGTCTGTTTTAAGGTTTAGTTCATTCATGCATTTTTAAAACAATTTTAATTTAATTTAATTTTAAATTAAAGTAATACACTTTTCTTAACAACAAGATGAGATATATACTACCAAATATATCATGGTGCGGAGGAGCGAAAGGAGCGATTTGACTGACAGAGGTAAGGGGTAGTCACAACAGGAACCTGTGTCGCTGGCGGATGGTGCTCCGAATGGAAGGGCTGATGAAGGTAACAAAGGAGGTGGTGGTGGTCTTTCTTGGGGAAAAGAGGTGAACAAGAATTTCAAAGGTAGGAAGAATCAGGGGAACGATCGCCCGAGGTTTGAGTGTAGTCAACGTCAGGAGGATTTTCGAGGGTGGAACACAAGTAAAGCTTGCTGGATGACATCAACAGGGTTTCAACCAACTTGTCAATAGGAACAATAGGCGCGGCCCAAAAAAAATATGGGGGAGGTCAACAAATTCAAATTCTGGCGATAAAAAGAGTGAAGGCCGTGGTAGGAAGGAAAGCCCTAATTCATTTATGGGTCCCCTTGAAGATGAGTTCAGACATTCAGATCAGAGAACCATGGTGCTAGGATCAAAGTTCCTGGCTCCCTTGATTAAAAGACTGGAAAGCCAAGGTCTAATTATGAAATGGTTTCCAGATCTAATTTGAATTGGGATGCCCTGATTCGATAGTGGCAAGGTTGATGGGGTCCAGAAATAAGTTTTAAATATCTGGTGAATGGCTATTTTTTGGTTGTTTTCCCTTCACCCTATGCGCGGGTGGATATCTTGAATGGGGTTTTGTTTATGGATGGGTTTGGATTCTAAATGCGGAAATGGGAAGTTGGTTTCGATCCCTTTTGGCACCAATTGAGCTACATTCAAGATTGGTACAAGATCTCGAAACTCCCATATGAGTTTTGGCAAGCCAACATTTTAGAGGAAATTGGAAATTACCTTGGAAAATACATTTGTGTGGATGAATGGATAGAAGAGGATGGAATAAGCACATATGTGCGCTTGTGTGTTGAAAACCCTCCAAATAGCACCAGATGAAAGGAGTTGAAAATATTTATAGATTGGGGTGTTTTGACACAACCTTTAGTCTTCGAACCAAGACCTCAAGGGAACTGGGTCAGTACTTTGGGTTGGCACTCTTGGGAGACCACTTCGAGGTGTGTTACAGAAAAAAACCCATGCTCGGTGTTTGATGATGTTGTTAGTAGTGGTCTAAGGGTCACTAGCATTACACCAAGAGAAGTCCCTTGTCTGGAATGCCGAGAAACGGTTAAGATTGGTGATCTAGTATCAGAGAAGATTGGTAATGTGTTAGGTCCAAACAAAGATGTGAATCAAAAGCTCAATGAAAAAGTCAGTGATGTGTTGGATATAATAAATAAAAACTTTAGGGAAGAAAATCTCGACTCCTTGATAAAGGTAAGCAAAGAAATTGTGGAATTGGCACAAGAGGCAAAATTGGCTTCAGACAACATCCTCTTGGAAGTGAATGAGGCAGAAGGCGATGATTTGGAATTGGCAGGATTGGAAATTGTTGAACCCTTACAAGCTTTCGAGGAAGGAGCTCTGAACGTGGTTGGTATCGATGGTTTGGGAATCTCACAAAAAGATGGAGGGAAGACCTCTCCAGATTGTGGGGAGCACAAAAAATGGGGAAGAACCCCCAATGTGGAGAAGTTCAAGCTAGATGTTGAAGCCTCTGGTGAGAAGAAGATCCTAGAAATGCTTAAAGTAGGGAAGGGGGAGGCCCTTCCTGAAGGAAAATGAAAATCCTAACTTGGAATGTTAGGGGCTTAAACTCCCCTAACAAGCGACACTTGGTGAAAGATCAAATTGATTTTTCTCAGGCAGAAGTGTGTATTCTACACGAAACAAAGTTGGACCAGGAGGAAATGGCTTCATTTGACAAAAGGATGTGGTCTTGGTGTTGGAAAAACAAGGACAAACAACTGAGAGGGGGGTGAATCAGTTGTCACAAAATATTAAGACTTTTCAAACTTAACTTAAACTCAAATATGATGAATGAACAATAAACCATAAACAATCAACATATCAGAAACACAGAGAACACCAAGATTTTTTACGTGGAAACCTTGTAAGGGGAAAAACCAAAGTGGATGTTAGTCCCCAATACTATACCCTGTTAAAAGTATAAGAAAAATAATGGGAATGCACATGCATTCAGACACACTGCCTAGAGCTTACTGCCCAAATACAAGAGGGATCACTGCCCAACAATACACAACAATACAAATTAGATCCATAGGGTATGAACTGAGAAAATAGCTTCTTCACAAGCCTGATTACAGTTCCAGTTAAGCAGATAAAACCTTCTTCTTACTTTGCTTTGCAATCGAATGATTAGAACATTATTCGCAAATATGCACTTTCTCTGGCATACATTCGCTCTTATGCGCACACTAACTTCACTCAAACAATCGCTCTTATATATCTGCAACATGGAATTACATCAACAACTTAGTCGGCCAAAAATATAAAACATATTTACAATGTTGGTCCAAATTTACAAATAAATTTTTAATGTGGATCAAACATTGTCGGCTAATATCATGATGCGACCCAAAACAATATCCTCGAGTGCAAAAAACATTGTCGGAGAAGCACAAAATATAAGGAGATTTGAGGACTCTAAATGAGGAAGTTATTCGTGTGGGAATGGATAACTTTCGATATCTTCAGGAAAAGGAATTTCTTGGGGAACTCAATGAGATTATCTCAAAAGAGGAAATTTTTTGGCACCATAAGTCGAGGGAAGTTTGGTTGAAGGAAGGAGATAAAAACTCCAAGTTCTTCCACAATTCCATGAAGGTCAGTAGAGAGGTCAACAAAATTTCCTATATCCAATCAGTAGACGGTCATCCTCTTGAGAACTTAGATCAAATTATAGTAGAAGCGGTATCTTTCTTCCAGAACCTACTCAATGATTGGGAAGGTTCAGGTTTGGGCGCTCAACAAAGCTTGTTGGCGAATATTCCAAAGTTGGTGATGGTGGAGAAAAACAAGCAATTATCAAAAAGTTTTTTAGAAGAAGAGATTCATGGCACTCTCTTTCAACTCCACCCAAAAAAATCCCCGAGCCCAGATGACTTTCCAGCATCCTTCTTCCAGCACTGTTGGGGAATTGTTGGCACAGATGTTGTTGAGGAAATCAAAGATTCTAGGGCCACTGGGAAAATTTTGAAGGAGTTAAACAATAGTTTCGTTCTTTAATTCCAAAAAAAGTGAATCCAAACAAAATGGAAGAATTTCAGCCAATATCATTATGCAATACAGTTTATAAAATACTAGAAAAAGCGGTGGCTAATCGACTCAAGAAATTTCTCCCTAGTTTGATCTTAGAAGAACAAATGGGTTTTGTTCCTGGTCACTCAATATTCGATGGAGTAATAATTGCACAGGAGGCCATTCATTCAATTTCTAGAACCAAAAAGCAGTAAATGTTAATGAAGCTGGACATTAAGAAGGCTTATGATAAGGTAAATTGGCGATTTCTCTTTAAGGTGATGGAAGGTTTCAATTTTCAACCAACATGGCTAAACTAGATTTTTAGTTGGATCGCCAGCCTGAGATACTCAGTATTGGTAAATGGCTCTCCACATGGATTTTTTGAGGCCTCTCGAGGGCTCAGGTAGGGAGACACTCTTTCTCCATTTTTTTTCATTGTCATGGCTGAGGCCCTTGGAAGATCTTTCAATAATGTTGCTGCAGCTGGAGAACTAAAAGGGATTCAAATTACAAGTAACATTCCTCCTGCTAGGCACCAACAATTTTCTGATGAAAATATGTTGCTTGGGCATGTTGGGTTGAAAGAGGCGAGGAATTTTAAAAGGATTATGTCGAACTACTCTAGAGCCTCGGTGCAGGAGGTAAGTCTAGATAAATCTGAGGTTTTCTTCTTCCACACTGACCCAATGTTGGAAAAATGCATTCTTCAAGTTTTGCAGTTTTGAAAAGGAAATCTCCTCTGCAAGTATCTAGGTCTTCCATTGGTGTAAGGTGTGCAGTCTAGAAAGTTTGTGGGATCCTCTCATCTCAAAAGTCAAAAGCAGGCTATCCTCATGGAAAGGCAGGTGGCTCTCTTGGGCTGGAAGACTAACATTAATAAAGATGGTGGTGGCGACACTCCCTATCTATATGTTGTCATGTCTTCCCTTGACTGGGGACGCCTACACCAAGTTCAATAAAAAAATGAAGAACTTCTTCTAGCAGGGGAACTCAGATCAAAGGAAATTCTCATTAATCAAGTGGGAAAGGATTTGCAGGTCCACAGAGGAGGTAGGTGCAGGAATAAAGAATTTAGCACTGCAAAACAAATCATTGGGGGCCAAAATGGCTTGGAAAATGTACATAGGGAAGGACCTAAAATGGATAAAAATCATGAAAGCAAAATATTTGGAGGAAAAGGAAGCGATTTTTTTCATAACCAGACATCTCCCCAAATGCTCACGTATTTGGAATTTTACTTGCAATTGAAGAAACCTGATTCTGAACTCACTTTCTTGGGATGTAAGGGAAGGCGATCAAGCTCTCTTTTGGGAAGATTCATGGGGTGACTTCAGCAAACTGGAGGAGATCAGTGCATTAAGAAACGTAAGGGAGATCACCATGCAATTGTGGGAAGTAGAGTGAAGGATTACTTGTGCATAGAACGTGTGGACGAGATATTGAGATGGAGATGGAAGGATCTACGGAAATTTCCCTTAAGTAAGGAAGAAATAGAAAATTTTGAAGAAATTTTAAAATAGTGGCCTCAATGTATCAGGGATGGTAAGGACGTGCTTAGGTGGTGTGGTGCAGCGTTAGGCTCCTACAGTGCTAAGGAAGGATACAAGTTATTATCGAAGCAATCACTCCAAACCTAGTCAATTACAAAAGATTTATGTTGGAATAGTAATTTTCTTCCCAAAGCCAGAATTTTCTCTTGGGTGGCCATCCAAGGAAGAGTACTAACAGTGGATAGGTTAGCAAAATTTGGCATCAATGGTCCCTCAAGATGTGTGTTATGTAAGGCAGCCTTAGAAACTAGTGATCACCTTTTTCTTAGTTTTCCATTCATGGAAAAGTGTTGGAGTTGGTTGTGTGAAAAACTTTGTCTAAGCACGGCCTTGCCAGATAAGATTTTGAGTTGGTTGAAGAGTTAGCTGAAGTTGGGGGGAAAATCACTATTTTCCTACCTATGGAGGTTGTGCTTGTCGATGTTTTTATGGGAAGTCTGGAAAGAAAGGAATCGCCAAATTTTCAATAATAAGGAAATGTTTCTCCCTTCATTTTTGAATAAGGTAGAAGCTAGTATAGTGGAGCTGGCTAAATCAAGAGTGGCTGGGATAGTGACCTCAAACGTTCCTTTCTCGAGTTGGGATTCAATCATGATTAAGTCTTGGAGTGGTTTGAAGGTCCCCCAAGCATTGGGTTTAAAGAGGTCCGAGAGCATGACTGTTCGAGAAAGTATCAAATGGAAGTCGCTAGATCAAGGTTAGTTCAAGTTAAACTTTGATGGTGCCTCTAGGGGAAATCCTGGCAAGTCTGGTGTTGGTTGTATAATCAGAGATTAGTAAGGGGTGGTGGTAAGCAAGTTGGCTCTGCCGCTGTGTTGGGGGACTAATAATGTAGCAGAACTACAAGCGGCTCAAGCTGGTATTAAATTTTGCTCAGAGTAAAGACTGAGGAAAGTGGTAACTAAAGGAGATTTTGTCATCATTATAAATGCTTTGAAATCAAGTGTACTATAGAATTGGAAGCTGGGAGCTATTTTAGAAGTCACACTTTCCCTTTTGAGTAAGTTTGAAAGCTTAGAAATAACACACACTTTGCGGGAAGGAAATACAAAGGCACACTCTCTTGCGAATATGGGAGCAGATGGCATCTCCTTAAAAGACATTTCTTCTAATATGAATGTATCTGGTTGAGTGGCATAGAGGGTGGTAGGGTGAGTGCCACTTCACCCCATGCATGTGTGCATGAAGTGGCTCGGTGGCAAAGGTTTGGAATTAAGGAATGTGTTGGAAAAAATCACATGGCTTAAGGAACAATCTAGAATAGGCTCCTTTCATAATTGCTCGCCGACGTTGGGAGCCGTGTGACGTCCTTCTCTGGATGTTCGCCATACATCTCACATTCATTACCGTGCATGCGAGGATGGGTTAGATAGTGTTGAGTGGTGTTGATTACCTTTGTGCTTCGGTAACAAGCTATTCTTTCATCGTTGGCTCTGCATTTCGGATGGGAAAAACCAGATTCACATTGCTTGTCTTGGCGCAGGAGTTGGAAATGGGTGGCATGGTTACCCTAGTTCAGTTGAAGGGCTCTAAATTCCAGATTGCCTTTGAAGACTAGATATCAACACTCTGGCTGCAGCGTTTGATAAGGAACCCAAATTACCTCACATTTGAGGCAATCAAATGCGTAGCAGGGAAAGGATTTATGAAGGATGCAAAAGGGTATCGTCTTGACTTAGACATTTCATCCCATGTCCTAGTTGGTCTATTGGATGTTGGTGTTTCAAAGGCCGACTCTTGGGTGATTATGAAAAGGATATTCCACAAAGATATGCTAATTGGTCTGGAAAGGGCATTGGTGGCAGCTTCCATGGGCAAAGCCATCCCTCACCCTCGTGACTTGGCTCTCCTTAATGATCCCAAGGCTCTGGTAAAGTTTTATCCTTTTATTTTGGACATCTCTGGTATGGATTTGCTGGAACACAGGCACTTGGCTTCTATTGGGGCCGAATTTTTCAAGAAGAAATTTCGCTTGACACTGGTTGCGGATGCATCATGGAAGAGGGAGTTCTGTGTGTTTGCTCAACAAAATGTTTGGTAAAGCTGGGAAGGTTGGTGGGTTGGTATTGGAATGCAAGGTAAGTTTTCTGGTAATAATTGTATGGAAGTGGAGTAGTTTTTTATGGCATGAGGTGCTAAATTGGTCAGTAGTATGTATATTTTCTAAGTTTAAGTTGGAATGGTGGAGTTAGTCCCAACATTATATCAAGGGGCTTGTAGTAGTTTCATTTTGGTGTGTTTGGATCAGTTGGTAATCTCTGAATTATGCCCAAGAGGGCCAAAACTCTGTAAACTCTATTTTTTGAAATCAATACAATATATCTCTTACCTATAAAAAAAAAGATGAGATATATACATATTTTTCTAACTCTCATTTTTTGCAACAATAACTAATCTTCAATAATACAACTCTAGGATTTGATAATTCCAAGGTCCTCTCCAAAATAGTATTAAGATGTATAAAGAATAACATCAATTCATTTCTTCCTTTGCATAATCACCTAACACAAATTATTTCATCTTATTTTATTAAAAACTTAGATCTATTACATCCTTTCCTTCTTTAAGAACAAAAGGGAGAGCTATAATAATTTGCACTATAGTTTTCATAATGCAACAACTATTCCATCACAACAAGTAGATCCAAGAAGTACATAACTTCCTTTTCCAATTCTATAAGCCAGATAAATGATGATTTGAAATAGATCTTTCCAATGGGAGGAGAGATTCTCTCTGCTCAACCAATATGGAAACATTAAGCCATTATAAGGCTCTAGCCTTCCCTTGATCAAGAAGAATAATATAAAACCCAACATACATAATAGAGGACAACCCATATGCAATAATGAAAAAAGAACACCATATACCCATGAAACTCACTAAACCATCCAAGGTTCTCAATTAAACCCCAAGACATATTTATGGAATAACACAATCTACTAAACATAATAAAACTACTATATCCACAAACCATTTCCAACCAAGAAATTCAAAACCATGAAAACTACTATGTTCACAATTAATTTTTTGAAAACATATCCATAAACCATGTTTTAACAAATAGTTCTCATTGTCTTGGTTCTAGTTCACCTTTCCCCTCCCACATTCCAAATCTCATATTGCTCATTAATTGGCTAAGTCTAAGTCCTATGGTTCTTCAAATATTCCTATGTTGTTAACCATACCACTTGAGTTCCTAAAATCCTTCAACACTTAGCCCATTTTCCTAAAATTGGATTCCTAAGGTAGTTTCAAAACTATCATTGGAAGCCGACAAGGTTCTAACAATCATATCAAGCCTCGACGGGGTTCTCGCAACTCGCCTTAACTTTGAAAAGTTTATATCCTTTCAATGTTCATTTAGAACCTTCAAGTCTTTTCGTAAGTGGTTGTCTTTAAGTTGGTTACCAAAATTCTATCGGACACTACTGAGGTTTTTGAAAGCTTGTGTGTTTTCAAAAAAATCCTTCAAGTTATCAATAGAAGAAGAAAATAGACCTGTTTTCTCAGTTTTGAAACCATTGTCGGAAGTCGTCAAGGTTCTCACAACCTTGTCAAGCTCTGACACCAAACCAAGAACTTCATGTTTTTGGGCTAAAGAAAGAAGGAAAGGAAACCTCCCAAAGTTCAAAAGCATTTTTGCAAGCTAGGACAACTCTTGTGGAACCCAAAGAGGTTCTCACAACCTTGTTGGCTCCTGACACATAACTCATAACTTTCAATCCTTCAAACACTAAGAAAAGGATGAAATAAAGAAATGGATAAAGAGGAGACTGATTGAGGCTTTCAAATCTTCATCGGACTCCGATGAGGTTTCAAGAACCAACCAAAGTTTTGATTCTCTTTTCCATGTTCGTGCCAATGAAGCTACCTACCCTATATTAATTGTTTTCAGAGTTGAGTGAGGTTAAATTAATGCTGATGTATATGAAGGGAAAAAGGCTACTGAATTCAGTTATTCTATGCATTTGTAAACAAGAATAAGGGATTCTAGAGATCAAAGAAGAAAAATTGTGATGAATAGTTGGGTTGAAGCAAACGCATAACTCCTTCACAAAGTAATTCTCATGAGATATTTAAACAGGTAAGTGCACTCCTACACTCTAGTAGTTGCGTCCATCGATCATATCAAGTGAATTTCTAAGATCCTCAAGAGTAAAAACTAGAATTTCTAGGTGAAACTCTAGCAGATTTTTTCCAAAACTAGATAATTGGAATTGGAAGCTAGAATTCAAGAAAAATAAAATATAAGTATCTAGGATACGAGCACTTGCCTGATTTAACTATCTTGTTACTTGAGATTGGTGATACTAGGTTAGTGCATGTAAACCTTGGTGAATTTTGGGAAAGAGTAAATAAACATGATAGAGCCCCAATTAATCAAAGGTTGGTTGAGATCAATCTACTTGAAGCGCTTGCCTTCCTTGTAGTTGTGTAGTGCACAGATCTTGTTCTCGAATATATTAACCACTATGATCCCCAAACTAGGGAAACTAGAACAGAGGATGATAATTTGTTTATTATTCTAGACAGAGCCACCATCAGTGGTTTTTTACTTGAAAGAGAAGTTTTTGTAGACTTCAACTTCACTTTGTCACAAGGCCGTTCAATGAAAAGAAAGTGTATTATAAAAATATGATTTCTAGGGAGTGCTTTATCATTCCCAAGAAAGGGAAGTCCCAGTTACCCAAGAATGTTCTCATATTACATTTCAAATATGATACTTTAGGCATCATCATATTATTGCACAAATTGAAGGGTAATGTCAAATGCCCATGAGTTTGAAGAATTGATGTTTTTCTTTTTTTAGATCATTTGTGTTGGACAACAATACTTAGACCGGACAACTCTCATCAGTGACAGGTTGCACGACATGATATCAAGCTTTGTTGTCAATAAATATTTCTACATATCTTCATATCTTTTTTATGCCTTCGAATGCACTAGGCCATGGATAGGACTTCACCTTTATGAGGAATTTGATGATCAAATTCAAATTTATAGCTATTACCTTGACCTAAAGTTGGAAATAAGCTATCATAAATTCAGGAGGGTGAATGATGTATTCACTATGAGGCTCATCAGAAAATGGCAAGGTGATTTGGGACAAAGAATTTCTCCTGAAGCCATCCAACTGATAAATAAGTTTGGTAGCCACTTTATTCAATTCCAAAGGTTCACCTACATTAGAGTAGGAGGATATTATGGATTACCTCACAAATTACCTAAGTATGCAAAGGAAAAAAACATCTGAACATTGAAATATATAGACAAGTTGAGGAGGTGAATAAGAGATGTTTCGAAAGGAAGAAAGTTGGAATCCCATTCCCCATTGGTCTAGGGTATTATTTATGCAAGTCTCAATTAGATGCCCTCAATATTGAGAGGGATATTATGAAATTCAACATTTCTACTTATGACATGAGGTTACTATTTGATAGAAAGGATTTTGTAAAGGAAAATTTGTAGCTTGGTCATGGATTCCATCACATCTCTCATATGGAAGATTATTGGGCTGATTGCCCTAATGACTGAGGTTAGGAAAATAAGTTGGATGAAAATGACTCTAAGATAGATTGTTACATGCAGATTGGGTTGGGACATTAATGATGTTAAAGATGATGAATCCGACTTGGTGGATCCAATCTACACCAGTCATATATAGATGCAGGCCATGATGCCAATTGGTTGGAGTCTTAGAGAACCCAAAGACCACGAGACTAGAACTGTCACAGTCTTAAAGATAACTCAAATATGGCTTGCTAAGAAGAAGGTTGGAGCTTCTAAGGCTCAACCCAAAGGAAGGCAAAGGGAAAGATACTAAACCAATACTAGTTAGGTGGAAACTTCTTCATTAATTGTAGTGTCACTTTCCATGCAACACACAATTTTACTAGGTGGAAGTGGAGATGGGGAAGAGCCTCTAGAGAGAAGAGTCCTAAAAATACATGTGGTGATGGTCCACCCAAAGATAGTGGAGTGGAAGATCAAGTAAAGAAAGAAAAAGAAAAGGAAAAGGAAAGAGGTAATGAACAAGAACTAGAAATTGAAATAATGGATGTTGATCCCTCTGAAGATCAACCAAATCCCTCTTAGGATATGATTGATAAAAACACATAGAAGGGTAAATATATCCTACCTCCTTTCCTTTTAATTTGCAAAATAATAGCAAAGACTGGACTCCTTTGAGATCTCTTCATTTTTCATCACCTGACTCTTCATCTTAAGCCATTGGTACTACATCCTGTTGTGCTAGTTTTGCACACACACCCCACCGAAGGTGGGGAACCTCTTTGCTTTCTTTTGGTCTTTCATTTTGCTTTAGGTTCTACCTTTTCCCCTTAAGGGATAGGTCCTTTGAATTTTGGCTCACTTCACCTTTGAGCTTTGATGATCATATCAACACTTTGGGTGGGTTTATTTTGCAACAATTGACCTCATTTTGGATGCTTGTAATCATTGAGTCTCTTAAAATTTCATCTTGGCATCAAAATTGGTTAAGTATGGGTGAGTTTTGTGGAATCCGCGAGGGACCAAAATACTCGAGGTTGTAATTTTCACTTAATCTTGTGTCGCTCAAATTTTTTGAGGTTCTGCTTCATTAAATCCTTGTCAAGACGAATTGCCCGAAAAGTCTTCCTTTTCACAAAATTTGGCATGTGGCGGATTCCCCGAGGGTGTCCTATTTGCTAAATCTGGAGTGCACCGGATTCCCTAAAATCCTCAACACTGTGAATTCCCCGAGCCTCCTTCAAAAACATCTTGCCAAGTCATTATGTCACTCTGTAGTCAATGAAGTTGTCGTTAATGCTCATTTTGGGTAGATTTGTGGTGTGATTTACATCCTTTTGAGCATCATTTTGCATGTGATATCTTTAGAGTTTGCATTTTGGAAGAGCCTTTGAGTGCTTTGGCAATTTGAGGATTTGGGTTTTGAAAGCTATACGTGGATTTTATTGATTATTAACTAGGGCTTTCTTGGTGCAACCTGTGTGCTTTATTTTCGACATCTAGGGTGTAAGGTATATATTTGAACCTAGTTGTTTAGTTTTATTTTGGATTTAATGCAAATTTGAATGATCATTTGGTTATGGATAGTGTCTCAATTTGCATTTTGAGTCGATTATTTGAATTATGAGTTGGCATTATCGTATAGCATCGATTTACATATTAATGTGCAATGGTTTCTCCTTGTCAATTTGATATTAAGCCTGTTTATGTTTCAAAATGATTGTTAATGTGTTGAATTCATGCATTCAAAATATTAATTTGAAAGTAGGGCATCTTGAGAAAGTTAGGGTTCCATTTTTGAATGACCAATTTATGCATCCTCTTGATTATGATTTAATTTAATATAAATTAGGGCATCATCGAACTATGTTTGAAACTTCTTTATCAATGAATTCAATTGCCTTCACATCGATTTTGGATTGACTAGTTCATGATTATCAGTCCCTAGTTTGCTTTGAAATGGTGTTGAAGCCACTTGAAGTAAATCAATTTGAAATGGATCCCTGATGATAATTATGTGGTTGCAATTGAGTGATTTGGCCATGATTGAAGGATAATTTGAAGGTTTATTTGTTTAAACTTGAGATCATTATGAAACCATTAGAAATTTGAAACTCGATAGGTATCTTTTCAATAAGTTCATTAGACTTGGAAACCTACGAAATCATGTTTCTCGTGAAATCCTTGGACCTTAGAAAATATTGAAAGGAAATCTATGAAAATACCAAGCACTATGCTAAACAATAATATGTTATGAAAATAATATGATAATGGTAAGTGAATGGAGGATGGAATAATATCACCTTCAACCACGTGAACTCAAGGAAAATGGGAGAAGGAGTGAGCTTGCAAGCTTGTAAATTCTAATGTTTCCACAACAACAAGGGGATTGAGTCCACACATACCAACTTGTAGCTTCAATGGAGGTGGGAATACTGTGAATGAAGTGTGTAGAAGTGAGAATGATCAAGTAGAATGCATAGAAGATTAGTTGAATGAATGAGATAGTCATTTTAAGATGAAATTGGATGCAAAGGAGCCATTCGAGGTAGTTCAAGGGAGTAGAGACATTACTCTTCATTGTCAATGGAGAATTGTAACACCTCTATGGATTCTAGAGGCAGGAATATTGTCAGGATGGTAGCGCACCACACAGACATCCACACAATGTGCTAGCATCCCCTAAAGAATATCGTCCATTGAAACAAAAAGAAACTAATAAGTGGATGGGAAGTGAATGAAGGACATGAAATTGCATTATTGAACTTGATTTTCTAAGGTAGGAGGTACTTAAATGTGGAATTTTCAAGGGAGTGCAAATTCACGCCAATACATTTTTCCCCCCCTTAGCAAGCATAAGTGTCAATGAATGTACGGTAAAGGAGATTGAAAGATGAGAAATGTATACTTGAACCATCGAGGAAGTAGACCAAAATATGGAACACTTGAAATCGTGGGAAGAGAAGATGGATCCACAAGTACTCAGTCTTGAGGAGAGTTGAAAAAATGTGCCACAAGCCCTCAGACCTAGGGAAGGTGAAAAAAAGGCTTTGTAGATGCTCGGTCCTATAGAGGAGGTGCCACAGGAACTCAATCTTGAGGGAGGCAAGATGTGAAAGGCTCCATAGAGTTTGATAGGTCCTTACAGGTGCTCGATCTTGTAATGCAAGCTTGAGGTGTTATGTCCTCCAAGCTTGATTGAAAGAGCATCTTCACAGGCACTCGATCCTACAAAGAAACATGTTAATTCGTAGACAAAACATGTTAGATAGAAAAAATAAATGCAAGTAGACAAAAATTCATGCAAATAGTCAAAATTTGAAGGAGAATATTTCAAAGGGGTCCCTTGGGAACCCTTCAAAAGAAAGGGGGTCCACTCAAGGGACGCTTTGTTTGAAAGGCAATGGATTTTTTTGCAAAAGATTCTAGTATCAAGGAGTCCTTCTAAAAGATCTCTTTCATCAAGGAATTTGAAAGGAAGAATACTCCCTTGCAAGGGAAAGTTTTCAAACTTCTTCATCAGAAAAAATACTCCCTTCTCAAAGGAAAATTTTTAGATTCCTTCTTTACGAATCCCTGATGAAAGAAAAATTTTGCTAGGGGTCCTTGTTGAAGAATACTATTTTTTGAAAAATTGAGGATTTTCAAAGAAGGGTTCATTGGCCACCAAATACACCTTTTTGAAAATCAAAGCAATATGATAGCCCCCCCTTAGGATGGTGCATGTTGAATACAAAGGCATGCGACATCTAAAGGAGAGAGAAGAAAGTGATGTTATGGCCCGTATTACATGACAAGATGTAATAATGGAATTTTTTTCACACACACAAGGGACAACACATAGGAACCACAACATCACAAAACAAGAAAAGAAGAGAGAAAGATAAAAACACAACATAAGTAAAAATAATGAAATCAAGAGACAAGGGGATCTGATGTTTCAGGGTCAGAACTAATCATAGATATAGATAGATAAATATAATATAATAATATATATGAACTATCATCAATCCCCTACTATATCGGATCATGTGAGGAAAAGTACGTGAAGACAAAATAAAAAAAATAAAAAATTGGATCAACATGGAAGGGAGGCCTAAAAAAATGCCTCCATAACTTTACATCATCCCCAATTTTCAAAAATCAAGGCACCACAAAGATAAGAATGATGTGAAAAATTGAAGAAGCTTATGACACAACACACTCCTATATCCAAGCACCTACAAGGGTGAAAAGGGTCCTCCAGGAACACATAAAAAAAAGCACGAGGGAAACACACCACACACTCAAATCTAATCTATAGTTAAAGTAGAGGTGCCCTCCTAGTCCTCATCAACCAAGAGCTCGTTGTTCTCCCAATATAGATCATTATAAGGGGAAGGTGAATGAGCTTGCAAGGGTAGCATAACAAGGGGAGTGCCCTCCGACTCTCCTGCAACAAGAGCCAAAGAAGAGGGTCCCTTGAGGTCTTCTTCGCTCAATTCCTGTGAGGAAAACGTCATTAAGTTTGCAAAAATCACTGATAGAGTCGGGACATCATCCACTAAGTTGAACATGCACTTAATAGGAGTTCCATGTGTCAACTGAGTGGGCGACAAAGGAGGTACTTGAGATCCACTGCCAACCTCACTAAAAGACTCAGGGTAAGTGACAAACTCAGGGGATGCCAAGGTTGCCTCCATCACTATGACGATGGAAGCAAAAGCAGAACCAAATTCCAAAGAAGGTGATCCCTTCTTTCGATCCTCATTAGAAGCAGGTTCACCCTCAAGCTTATGCTTTATCAAGGGATGTGAGATCCCCATAGACAAGGAAAAAGGAAAGGAAGAAGAGGAGAAAACAACAAAAAACACCACCAAGGTATTCAACATATCCACGGGCTTAGGAAAAGGCAAGACATCTAGAAGTGACATAGAGAGAGAAGGCTCAACTGAGGGAGCAATGAACATTTTCACCCTTTTAGGGTGAGGGTCATCCACACTCGCGAGGGGAGCTAGAAGCAAGATCAAGGCGATGGGAACCAAAGCAGAAGGGGCAGAAGAGGAGGGCACAATAGGAGACACCAAAACAGGAGTTGTCGGCTCTACTTTTGTATTCTACAGAACAACCTACTCAACGGCCAAAGCCTTCCTTTGATGCTTAGGCTCATGTGAAAGGAGGTTTCTTAGGCTCTGAGAGCTAAAGGCTTTAGGTTGAGGAGTAGTAGAAGGCTCCTATTCTATCATCAAAGTGTCCATCACAATCATTACCGGAGGAGGGAGTGACTCCTAGACAAAAATATGAGGGAAAGATGTAGGAGCAAATATCACAATTGATGGAGAAGTAGACTCAAGCAACTTAGTGGTGGGCCTCTTCCCATTCGCTACCCTAGGGGAAAGAATAGTAGCAGGTCGTAGAGGCTGAGACATGGAAGCTACTCCACAAGCGACCTTCCCAATACCATAGCAAACAAGTCAAGACACCGTGGGAAAGATAGGAAGGTGGAACACTTGACGCTTGGCCTTTTTCCAAGCGACCACCATCAGACTCCCTAAGAGATGCAAGGGAGTGGAAGTTGAGTGTGCCACAACAGGATGAGAGGTAGAAGAATATGGGACTACAAAGGAAGAAGAAGGCTATTGAGCATGAGAAGACTTCCTCTTCCCCTTTTGAGAGGAGGAAAAGGCAGCTTGTTGCTGCTCTATCAAAGAAGCCTTAATCGAAATAACATAAGGAGGAGGATAGGTCACTTTCGACGCTATGCCCCCATTCTTGTATTTTACGTAAGTGTGATACAATAGGTCCATCCTAGGAGGAAGTGGACCAATAGGGGCAGGCCAGGAGTGATATAATGAATAGGCCCTGTATGATACTAGTGGTTTATGCCCAATCTCATGCACAACGTGCACAAAGCCCTTATGGGAGAATTTCAAACATTTATGGATTACAAAAGGGATTGTGTTCATGGAAACTAGCCAAGGAATGCCTAGCTTCTCTCTGAACAAGTTGAACTTTCAGATAATATTGAAAAGGGCATTCATAGTCTTGGGCCTAGCCATGACTGAAAGGGTGATAGAACTGATGAGAGGGACAAAAATCCCATCGTGCGTACGTATTGTGCTTCTAGATTCATCGTACCCATCCTTATGTAGAAAGTTTATTAACATGATCTCCTTTGTAATAACATTAACTCGACACGTAGGATCAATGAGAACATTAGTCAGGGTATTCATGTTGATACAAGAGGGAATATACAAAGGAGACGTATTTGCAGGCTGGATGGAAGGGATGGGAAGATGCATGAAAGAATCCATCTTCTACGTACACTAAAAAGGAATTTCTCAGAAGCCCTCAAGGGTTTAGCAATTAGACAGTGACCTATTCTAGATTTTGCTTCACAATGTTTAGGGACTCTTCTAGCTACGCCGCTAGGGGTCATAGGTTGGGTTGCAAGGTTAGATTTCCTAAAACACACACACCTACAACACACCTAGAACACGAGAGAAGATTCCTCCAACACTATGAAACAAAACCAAAACGGTTCACATCAGGTTCACCAAAATTTAGAGGGGGAATGACTGCTTAGGACCCCAGGTCATGAGAGGGTCTAAAATAGTAGGCTACCCCAATCTACCTCAAGCTAAGGGATTGTTTAATATATGTTTGATGTTTAAAGGGGTGAAAAGGAAGGACAACTTATCTCCCTGTTTCCTTCTTCCAACCCGAGAGTCTTAGGAAGTCAGGTGAGCAAGTTTATAGAGTCCATACTACAATGTAGGCATCTCACTGCTAGGGGACTACAACGTCAGACATGGATGACAATTCAACACACTAGTTTCTTAGTGGGTGCTGGTGTCCATATGGAAAGAGAGTGTAAAGTACAATCCAATAATAGAAATAGAAAAGAGATAAATAACAAAATATTAAGAAAACACTAAGATTAATGCCTAGCTACGAAATGATGAAAGGGGGTGAGGAAAGCACACCTTCCAACCAATGAGTTGATATCTTCAAATTATTCACTCAACGAGCAACCTACACACACAAGAGTGAAAATGTTGGGGTTGTGTATAGAGGACTGCCGCAGTTAGTCTCCTGCTTTGGTATTTTCACCTCCACGAACAATCGGTATAGCAATAATGATAGAAATATGGTAAAGAAAGATATTGAAGTGAAAGTACCAAGCAATATGCTAAACAACAATATGGTATGAAAACAATATGATAATGCTAAGTGAATGAAAGATGGAATAATATCACCTTCAATCATGTGCACTCTAGGAAAATGGGAGAAGGAGTGAGCTCTCATGCTTGCAAATGCCGATGTTGCCAAAACAAAAAGAGGATTGAGTCCATAAAACACCAACTTGCAGCATCAATTGAGGTGGGAACATTATGAATGAAGTGTGTAGAAGTGAGAATGATCAAGTTGAATGCCTAGAAGATTAGTTGAATGAATGAGATAGTCATTTGAAGATGAAATTGGAGGCAAAGGGCTTATTCAAGGTCGATCAAGGGAGAAAAGACGTTACTCTTCATTTCCAATGGATAATTGTAATGCCTCTACGGATTCGAGAAGCGAGAATCTTGTAAGGATGCCAATGCATCACATGGACGTCCATGCACCACACTAGTGTCCTCAATAGAATATCCTCCACCAACACAAAAAACAACTGCCGATTGGATGGAAAGTGAATGAAGGACATGGAATTACATTATCAAATTTGATTTTCTATGGTAGGAGATATGTAAATGTGGAATTTCCAAGGGGGTGAAAATTCACACCATCACATTTTTCCCCACTTTAGCAAGCATAAGTGTCAAAAAATGCACTGTAAAGTAGATGAAAGCTGAGAAATGTATACCTAAACAGTCGAGGAAGTAGACCGCAATCTGGCACACCTGAAAGCATAGGAAGAGGAGATGGCTCCACAAGTACTTGATCTCGAGGAGAGTTGAAAAAATGTGTTGCAAGCCCTTAGACCTAGGGAAGGTGAACAAAAGGCTCTGCAGGTGCTCAGTCCTGAGGGAGGCTAGATGTGAAAGGCAACGCAAAGTCTGATAGGCCCTTACAAGTGATCAGTCATACAAGGAAAGATCGAGGTGCTCTGTCCTCTAAGCTTGATTGGAAAGTAGCTTCATAGGTGCTCGGTGCTGCAAAGCAACATGTCAATCCTTAGATAAAACATGTTAGATATAAAAAATCCACGTAGGTAGACAAAAAGTCACACAGACAGTCAACAATTGAAGGAGAAGCTTTCAAAGGGGTCCCTTGAGAACCCTTCAAAAGAAAGGGGGTCCACTCAAGGGAAACTCTATTTGAAAGATAATGACATTTTTGCAAATGATTCTAGTATCAAGGAATCCTTCTGAAAGATCTCTTTCATCAAGGAATTTGAAAGGAAGAATACTCCCTCACAAGGGAAATTTTTCAAACTTCATAAAAAAAAGTACTCCCTTCTCAAAGGAAACTTTTCAGATTCTTGCTTTACGAATCCATGAGGAAATAAATTTTTTGCTAGGGGTCCTTGCTGAAGAATACAGTCTTTTAAAAAATTAAGGATTTTCAAAGAGGGATTCATTGGCCATCGAATACACCTTTTTGAAATTTGAAGCAGTATGATATCCCCCCTTAGGATGGGTGCACGCTGAACACAAAGGCATGTGACATCCTAAGGAGAGAGAATAAAGTGATCTTGTGGCCCACAATACATGATGAGATGTAATCGTGGAAATGTTTTCATAGACGTGAGGAACAACACATAGGCACCACAACATCATAAAACAAGCAAAGAAGAGAGAAAGATAAAAATACAACATAAGTAAAAAAAATGAAGTCAAGAGACAAGGGGATCTGATATTTCAAGGTTAGAATTGCTCTTAGATATAGCTAGATAAGTATAATATAATAATATATGAACTGTTGTCAATCCCCTATTATATCAGATCATGTGATAAAAAGTATGTGAAGACAAAATAAAAATAAAAAATAAATTGGGTCAACATGGAAGGGAGGCCTAAATGCCCCCAACACTTTGCATCGTCCCGAATTATCAAAAATCAAGGCACCACAAAGAGAAGAATGATGTGACAAATAGAAGAAGCTTATGACACAATACACTCTATATCCAAGCACCTATAAGGGTGACAAGGGTCCTCTAGAAAAACATAAAACAAGCACGGGGGAAACACAACACACACAAATATAATCTACAGATCAAGAAGAGGTTCCCTCCTAGTCCTCATCAAACAAGAGGTCATCGCTCTCCCAATATAGATCATTATAAGGGGAAGGTAGAAAAGCCTAGAAGGGAGGGATAGCAAGGGTAGTACCTTCCATCTCTCCTGTGACAAGATCCAAGGAAGAGGGCCCCTCAAGGTCTTATTTGCTCAACTCATGTGAGGTAAATGTCATTGATTTTGTTAAAATCACCGAAAAAGCTGAGACATCATCCATTGAGTTGAACATGCACTTGATGGGAGTTCCATGTGTCAACTAAGCGGGAAACTAAGGAGGTTCCTGAGATCCACTGCCAACCTCATCAAAAGACTCAAGGGTACTGACGAACTCAGGGGATGCCAAGGCTTCCTCCATCACTAGGATGACTTAAGCCAAAGTAGAACCAACTTCCAAAGAAGGTGATCCCTTATGTTTACCCCTATTAGAATCAAAATTGTCCTAAATCTTTTGCTTCATTGAGGGATGTGAGATCCCCATAGATGAGGTAGAAGGCGAGGAAGAAGAGGAGAAAACTGTAGTGGGCACCACTAAGGTATTTGGCATATCTAGGGGCTTAAGAAAAGGTGGGACATCCAAAAGGTACATTAGGAGAGGAGGATCAACTGAGGGAGCAATGAACACTTGCACCCTTTTAAAGGGTCATCCATGCTCGCAGGGGGAGCTGAAAGCAAGATTGAGTTAATGGGAACCGAAGCAGAAGGGGTGGAAGAGGAGGGCACAATAGGAGACATAAAAATAGGAGTTGTTGGATCCCCTTCTGTATTTTGAGGAACAAACTACTCAATGGCTAGAGAATTTCTTCAATGCTTATGCTCACACACAAGGCAGATTCTTCAGCTCCAAGAGCTAGAGGTTGCAGCTTGAGGAGGAGCACAAGGATCTAGTTCTGTCATCAAAGTGTTCATCACAACCGTTGTTGGTGGAGAGAGTGACTATTGGATAGAAACATGAGGGAGAGATGTAAGAGGAGATACCACAACTAGTGGAGAAGTAGAATCAAACACCTCGGCGACAAGCCTCTTCCCATTCACCACCCTAGGAGCAGGAATAGTAGGAGGCTGAGACATGGAAGATACTCTATTGAGACACTTCCCCTTACCATACAAGATGATTCGAGGCACTGTGAGCAAGACAAGAAGGTCAAACACCTGATGCTTGGCCTTCCACCAAGCGGAAACCATCAGAATTTCCAAGAGACACAAGGGAGCGGAAGTCAAGGTCAGCATAGCAAGATGAGAGGCAACAACAAATGGGACTGCAGAGGAAGAAGAAGGCTTCTAAGTGTGATCATACTTTCCCTTACCCTTCTAAGAGGAGGAAAAGGTAGCCTACTACTACAGTATCAAAGAATCCTTAACTAAAATAAAATAGGGAGAAGGAGGATAGGTTACTTTCGATGTTATGCCCCATTCTTGTATTTTACAAAAGTGCAATACAACAGGTTCATCCTTGGAGGAAGTAGACCAATAGGGGCAAGACAAAAGTGATCTAATGAATAGGCCCCACACGACACCAAAGGTTTGTACCTAGTGTCATGCACAATGTGCATGAAACCCTCATGGGAGAATTTGAAACATTTATGGATCACTGAAGGGATTGTGTTCATAGAAACTAGCTAAGGAATGCCTTGCTTCGCTCTGAACAAGTTAGACTCTAGGATAATATTAAAAATGGCATTCATAGTCCTAGGCCTAACTAGGACTCAAAGGGTGAAAGAATTGATGGGAGACACAAAAAGCCCATCATGCGTACATATCATGCTTTTAGATTCATTGTACCCATCCTTATGTAGAAATTTTATTAACATGATCTCCTTTGTAATAACATTAACTCGACACATAGGATCAACGAGAACGTCAATCACATTATTCCCATTGATACGAGTGAGAATTTTGAAAGGAGAGGGTTCTCTATTAGTATTCATCAACAAGTCCTATGATGTAATGGTTATAGTAGGAGACCCATTCATAGGTTGCATGGAAGGGATGGGAAGATGCATGGAAGAAGCCATTTTATACGTACACAAAAAAGGACTTTCTCAGAAGCCCTTGAGGGTTTAACAATTAGATAGTGACCTTTTCCAGATTTCAATTCACAATGTTTAGGTACTCTTCTAGCTACGTCGCTAGGGGTCATATGTTGGGTTGCAAGGATATATTCCTTGAAACACACACACCTACAACACAACTAGAACATGAGAGAAGATTCCTTCAACACTACAAAACATAACCAAAATAGTTCATGTCAGGTTCACCAAAATGTAGAGGAGGGGGATTGACTGTTTAGGACCCTAAGTCATGGGAGGGTCTAGAACAATAGGATGCCTTGATCTACCTTAAGCTAAGGAATTTTTTAAGATAGGTTTGATGTTTAAAAGGGTGAAAAGGAAGGAAAAATGATCTACCTCTTTCCTTCTGTCAACCCAAGAGTCTCAGGAAGTCAAGTAAGTTTCTGGAGTTTAGACTACAACTTAGGCAACTCATTGCCAGGGGACTACAACACGGGGGATAGATGATAGCATGAAACATTGGCATCTCAGTGGAGTGTTGGCGTCTGTACAAACATAAAGCGTAAAGTACAATCTAGACTCAAGAGGAACCTACTAACAACCCAAAATAGAAAAGAGCTAAATAATAAAATATTGAGAAAAAACTAAGATTAATTTCTAACTACGAAATGCCGAAAGGGGGTGAGGAAAATGCACCTTCCTACCCACGAGTTGATATCTTCAAAGTCTTCACTCGACGAGAAACCTACACACACAAGAGGGAAAATTTTTGGGGTTGTGTATAGAGGACTACTACAATCAGTCCCCAGCTTTGGTGTTTCCACCTCCATGGATAGCCAGTATGGCAATGATGATAGAAATATGGTAAAGAAATATATTGAAGTGAAAGTACCAAGAACTATGCTAAACAACAATATGCTATGTAAACAATACAATAATGCTAAGTGAATGGAAGATAGAACAATATCACCTTTAAACATGTACACTCAGGGAAAATGGGAGTGAGCTTGCAAGCTTGCAAATGCTGATATTGCCACAACAATGAGGGGGTTGAGTCCACAAAACACCAAATTTCAACTTCAATGAAGGTGGGAATGTTGTGAATGAAGTGTTTAGAAGTGAGAATGATCAGGTAGAATACCCAGAAGATCACTTGAATGAATGAGATAGTCATTTGAAGATGAAATTGGAGGTAAAGGGTCCATTCAAGGTCAGTGAAGGGAGAAAAGAAATTACTCTTCATCGCCAATGGAGAATTGTAATACCTCTATGGATTTGAGAGGCAAGAATCTTGTTAAGATGGTAGTGTGTTGTGCAAACATCTGCACGTTGTGGTAGCGTCCCTGATAGAATATCCTCCATCGACACAAAAACAACTACCAAGTGGATGGGAAGTTAATGAAGGACGTGGAATTGCATTATCGAACTTGATTTTATAAGGTAGGAGGTATGAAAATATAGAATTTGCAAGGGGTGAAAATTCATGCCATTACAAGACTTTAGTGATTTAGGCCACTTTCCAACACAAAATAATCTCTCCAAGTTGTATTCCCCACATCCCTTTTCATGGATTTGGACTTTGGGATTGGAAGGTGTGGTGAATGGAGAGGATGATTTGACAAGGGAAGATGGATCATTGTAGTGTTAGGAGGAAAAAGATGAAGCTTCTTGATTAATGTGAACTTGATGCTTAATGGTTCCTCTTAGATTATTGCAATACTAGAAAGGGTCAGGATCACTTGGTATAGTAATTTCAAGGCTATTGTAAGGAAACTTTAGGCATTGATGGTAAGTGGAAGGTATAACTCTCAGCGGCCTAGGAGAAGATTGTAAGGCAAGTCCAGATCCAAGACATGGAACATTATGTTTTGAGTAGCAGGACCAACCCTCATAGGAAGTGTAATTAATCCCTCAGACAAGTGCTCAACATCATCTTAAGGCTTGATGACAATTGTCTTAGATCGATCTATACAAGCCTTAGAGAATCCCAATGTTGCGACCAATTTTAGGGTGCATATGTTCAAACCTGCTCCACTATCTACCAAGACAAATTTGATTATATTTTTATTAATGTATACTTCAAGGTGTAGGGGATCATTATGATTTGGATTTTGTGTAGAAAGATCTTGTTCAGAAAAGGTGACATGGTGGGGTGTAGCTAGGTATCTAACCATGGCCTAAAATTGATTGACATTTAGGTCAGAGGGTACAAATGTATCTTGCAAGGCTTTGTACATAATGGCCTTGTGCTCTAGGGAAATGCAAAGCAGTTCAAGAATGGATATCTGTGTGGGCATCTTTCCTAGATGATCTAGGAGGTTATACTGACCTTTTGGTTGTGGGTTAGAGGCAACCCCTTGCAGGGTCACCTTAGCTCTATGAGTGGTAATGACACATTCTAAACTTCTATTAATGGTAATGGTAGCAACATGGTTGTCAAGGGATCGAACGTGATTAATGGTATAGTCATGCACAATGCGGAGATAATTAACATTATATTGTTTCATGAACTGGAGGCTTTCCCTTTCCCATGGTCTTGTAAGGGAGTTTTGAATATGGTGTGATTAATATTGGTTTTACCTTGTAAATTATCCACTGATATATCTCCTTGTTCAATAAGATCTTGAATGAGGTTTTTGAGTGTCCAACATGATGAAGTTTTGTATCCTTTGCCATGATGATATTCATAGAATTTATTTTCATTCCACCAATTTTGTTTGACCAGCGTCAGTTCATATGTTTTAATGTCAGCAAGTTGAATGATGTTTGATTGTAAGATTTTCTTCAAAACCAACTCAATGGGTTCCCCTAAGGGTGTGTACATTCTTTTAGTGCATGGAGGTCCTTTACATTGTTGATTATTTTGGACTACATTCAGTGTTTGATCATGACTAGTTGTTGGTGTATTTCATGTGGATGGACCTTTAAAATGATGAGTGGGATGAATTTTATTTACCACCTTAGCTCTCTATAAAAATGGTGACCAATTGTTTCTCAGGTATATGGCAAGGGAATCTATTAGCCATGTTGTGCGATCTTTGATAGAATGATGTGATTGACTCTCCTTTTTGTTTAGTCATGCACAATGTTGCTAAGGTCGTGTCACTTTCTATGTTGTAGGAAAAGTGGTTAATGAATCTATCAGCTAATTCACCCCATGTTCGTATCCTAGGAGGAAGATGCACATACCATTCTAGAGCTGACCCTGAAAAGATTCTAGGTAATAGTCTCATCAAATAAGTGGGATCATAAGCAATGTCCATACATGTTATATTAAATTATTGTATATGCTCCATTAGATCCCCTTTCCCTTTGGACTTGTTAAAGTTTGGAGCAATAAAATGTGAGGGGAAAGGTGGCATGTAAAGACTTCTATCAAAAAGGTAAGGGCACAATTACTCCATAGAATATGTATTCTTACTTGTCCCCAATTGTATGTTTTCCCATTTTTTGATGTATTGTTTACATCTGTTGCATCAAGGTATCCAAGGGGGATGGTGTCATATTGGGTTGAATTTGCATAATGGGATCAACATTAGTGTTAAAAAGGATTCAGATTACCTTGTTGATAAAGTGGAGTAAACATGGTATTGGTATTGGTTTGATTTTGTGGCATGAAATTGGCATGTTGTTATGATGGAAGGGGAGTGGTGTTCAAATTTGTTCCAAAGGTCATGTTGGTATTAGGTGTAGCATTGATCATTTGTGTTAGCACTCTAGATGTGACAATATGAATTCTTATTTTTTTTGGTGGATTTTGACTTGTATTGATTAATGGTGTGTTGTTTTGTGTGCCAAATGGATTTTCAAATGTCGCACCCATGGGATTAGAAGATGAGCTACCAAATGTGAATGTTGATCCTTTGGACATGGTATGTGTTCTCTTAGCTCCAAATATTGGCAGATTTGGAATGTGTGTAGTTGTTGCAATGTGTGTTGTGGCCCCAAGTGGTAGACTAGTTAACATTTGTTGTGAAATGGGTTGACCTTGTGTGAATTTGTTTTGACTAGGACCTTGGGTTTGTGATTGTGTTACACCCTCTAAAATTTTGGAAGTGTCGAAGTCAAAGGGGAGTTTGGCACCATTCTTAGAAAGTATGAGAAATAATTTATTAGGTTCTGCATTAACAAGCTCATCCACTTGTGGGATTAAAAAGAGGATCACTTGAGGGATCCATGTCCTTTCTTTTCCTTCGTGACCTTATTTGAACCATATAAGACTTGCAACCTAAGGATTGATAATGCAAGATGAGATATGAGGCTAAGCTATTTATATTTTTTTGGAATTTATTTGAAGATAAGGATGTCAAATATTAATACTTAAGGTTTGAAATGCAATGATGATATTGACCCTATGACCAAAGGATATGATATGCAATGAGACCAAATGAGATTATGACTATGGTTTATGATATGAAACTAAAATTAAGGTATGCTAAATGAAACTAAGGTAGTGCACCTTTGGACCTAAGAAAAAGGATGCTAACCAAACTATGGTAGACCAAGGTAACCAAATGGATTGTCCAAACCTTAGAAGATGAATGTTGCAAGAAGGATTGATTTGACAAAGTGAGTCTAAACTAAGACGTAAGTTTTGAACCTAGTGATGGTCAAGACAATTGATTGATAGAAATATAAGGTCAATACAATCTAGAAATGTAACCATGGACTGATTAGAAGGTATGGTAGGCCTCCTAATATAAAATCTAAAGGGTGTATATAGCTAAAGATGATCTAAGACCAACTAAGCAATGCAATCTAGCTAAGAAAACCTAGATGAATGTGATGAAATGGACTAGTCAAACTAAGCAAGTTTGTAATTAGAATGTAAGGTAACTATTAGAATATGATGAGGACTAACATTGGACAAGGATTTTTTTGAAATTTTGATATTTTGTAGTTGTGACTCACTGTCTCACAGATGCAGTGCAAGGTCTCATAGTTGTGGTTCACTAGTCAACGTTTGTGATTCACTATCTGACAGTTGTGGTTCACAATTTTTTTGTCTCATATTTAGGTGTTTTTGAATGATTTTCATTTTGATAAAATTTTGGAATGTGATTGCAACCACAATAAACAATCTGAAAAAACATTTTTGGTTGTTGACTTGTAAAATCCCTATGTGATTGGTGTATGCTCGAGGGTTATTCACCCCAATTTCTCCTTGTATATAACACAATATTGAAAACACATCAAGCACTTCCTATCCCTAAGGTGAAGGTCAATGACAACACGTTCAGGCCCACAACTTGGAATCTCCTTCGACGCAAGTGTAGGGACACCTTTAGGGGGTGTATTCAATCTTGTCTTTGCGAGAGAGGATAGCTAGGGGCCTCTAGGACTGGAAGAATGACCCAATCACCATCTCCATGGAAATCTAATAGTAGCTTATGCTAAGCCAAGTATTTTGTATCATATTAATTGAGTTACAGTATTATGAGTAACTTCGGGGTGCGGTGCTACACTCCTGCACTTAAAGGTACACTAAGAACTCAATCAAAAGGGTAGCTACTAAGAAAGGTTTATAGTCACAACTCAGGGAATTGACACCTTGCAAGCGCTCAACAAGCCTCTTAAGGCTCTAACCATTAACCAATCCTACTTGAGGCCCTTACCACCTCACATAAGTGTGGGTATCTCCCCTTTTAGTTTGGCACTATCGACAAAGGCTAATGTCAATTTGGACTTGGATTTGGCCTTATCCTTTTATATAGTGTCCCGAGGGAAAAAATGCTTTGGGTCGTTCCCCTTGGAGTGATTACTTCTCCAAGGGAAGGCCCTTTATAAAATAAAAAAGATAAGATGGAGTGATTTCTCTTACTCCCAAGATCCACAAAGTGGTGAGGGAATAGGATACTCTCACTACCCCTTATTGGGTTCTACAATATAGATAGTGCAGGCTCACCAAACACAAAAGAAACTAGTTCATTTTGGTCCCAAATAAAAATGTTCCTAATTTAGCAAAAGACACTGATTTATTTTTAAACCCAAATCGAAATATTCCTACTTTAGCTAAAAACAAAAATAATTAAAAAAACCCCTACAAAACCATGAATTAGTAGTCTTAAAAAGAGTCTTCAATCAACATCCTACAAGCAAACAAATTAGTAGTTTGAGGGTTTGTCTTCTCCAAAATGTAAGCCACATGCTAAAAAAAATAAATTAATAACACAAAACTCCTAACCTAATGCAAAACAAAAGGAAAAACTAAAAGAAAATTTGAATTGAATGTTTTTTACCTAAAGAGGAAAATGTGTCGTTCTAGTTAATGTATGCACCGCAACAGATGCAGTCCAAGGGATGACAATTGTGGCTCATGGTTTGGCGACTGCGGTGAACAAATTCATAGATGCAATTCACTAATCATCAAATGTGTCGTTCTGGCTTTTATCAGTTGCATCACTCTGACTTGCAAATGCATCATTTTGCAAATTTTTGTCACTCCACCAACGATTGCGTCTCGTTGTCTCATGGTTGTGTTGTACGAAATTGCAAAACAACAAAAAATAAAAATGTACAAATTTCTTGCAAAATCGTTAGGTTCGTGTTAGGTTCACCAATGTAAGAAGGGTTGGAAATTTTAAATGAAGGCAAAGATCAATGATAACAACCACAAACACCTAAAATCTAAGCCCAAAATCCTAATCCAAACAAGAAAATACAATAAAAAATGGAAATAAAATGAAAACGTAAAACTATACCACACTTCCCATGTTGAAATTGATTAACCTTCCTTACATCTCCATTTTTCTCAATGTGCAAGCTTTCCCTTAGATTTCAAAGTGTTTGAATACCTGGAGGTGATAATGACAAGATAGAAAGAATATTGGAGATAGTGGTTGTAAGGTTGGAATGAGGGAGACAACCTTCTTTTATAGAAAAGCTTCTCGAACGGATAACCAAGATCGAAAGCCAAAAAGATACCAAGATAAACGGTTGAGGTTGCATGCACCATGTAGTGGCAAGGTTAGGGATGGCTAAGGATAGACGATCAAGATTGAAAGAAGACCAAAGGCAATCGACGATTGAAATTCAAAAGAGGATGTGAAGGGAAAGTGGAGGCATTCAAAATAATAATTTTAAATTTGAGAAGGGAATATTGGCAATTAAATAATCACATTATTTAATTTGGGAGAGGATGTGGAGAAATAAATAATAAAAAATGATTGTTCATTTATGGAGAAAGTTGAAAAATGGAATTTAATTAAAATGATTATTATTCAACCATTTAATTAAATGTGGAAGGAATGGAAATGAGGATATTAAATAATTAAATTAGATTAATTATTTAATAGTGGAAGGAAGAGGTTAAATGAATAGTTAAATAATTAAAATAATTATTTAACTATAGATGAATAGCAAAGGATCAATAATTAAATAAATGAGAATTTATTTAACCATAGAAAGAAATAGGACATTAGCGACATAATTAAATAAATATTTAATTTATTTAATTAATCAAAGAAGAATAAAAAAGGAAATGAATTAATTAAATAATTAAAATTATTTAATTAATAGAGGAATGTGACCTTATAATATAACCAAATAACTAAAAATTATTCAATTTTGCCGAGAAAAGAGGAAATCGATGCAAAAAAATGGCATTGTTGGCTCGAGACATTTTTCAGTGTCTACATTTTGCCCTTTTTGACATAATGTGATTTAGAGTATTGTGTCAAAGAATAATTAGGAAAATTCAATTCAGAACATGCCCTAACATGCCTTGGTGAAGGCAGGATAGAGCTAGTTATAGGCCTAGTTACAAGCTCAATTACAAGCTACATAGGTAGAGGTTCAACAACTAAGAGTTGAGAGAGACATGTCCGTCATCAGGGTACATCGAACTAAGCAAAGCTCCATTGATTTTATTAGCAGGTGTAGTGGCTCTATAACATATTTTTCTCAAGAGCTCAAAAGGGCTATCCAGGTAGAGTAGTACTATAGAAATCTTAATGAGAGAGAGGTGCCTCCTAAGCGTAGAGAGTAGCTTTTCAACGACTATGAGAAAATCACAGAGTAGGAAACAATCCCAATGAATTCAAAATAGTGGAGGGGTTTCCCAGCCTAGGCCTTCACCATACCACTAGTCATCAGGTTAAGGACATGGGGCCTCAGGTTCTCAACATCCTCATGAAAGGGTTCACTAATGTAGAAAGGGTTGGAAATCAAAATGAAAGGAAAAGATCAATAATAGAAACCACAACTACCTAAAATCTAAGCCCAAATTCTGAATCCAAACAAGAAAGTACAATCAACAATGGAAATCAAATGAATAACTAAAGCTATACCAAACTTCCCATGTTGAAATTGGTTCATCTTCCTTGCATCTCTTCCATTTTTTGCAATGTGCAAGCTTGCCCTCATATTTTGAAGTGTTTGAATACTTGCAAGTGATAGTGATGTGATAGCAAGAACTTTGGAGATAGTGATTGTAAGGTTGGAATGAGAGAGACAACCTTCTTTTATAGAAAAGCTTCTCGAACGGATGGTCAAGATCGAAAGCCAAAAAGATGCCAAGATCAATGGTTGAGGTTACATGCACCACATAGTGGTAGGGTTAGGGATGGCTAAGGATAGACAATCAAGTATTAAAGAAGATCGAAGGTGATCAACGGTTGAAATTCAAAAGAGGAAGTAGAGGGAAAGTGGAAGAATTCCAAATAATAATTTTTAATTTGAGAAGGGAATCTTGGCAATTAAATAATCATATTATTTAATTTTGGAGAGGATGTGGAGGAATAAATAATAATAAAATGATTATTCATTTATGGAGAAAGAGGGAAAATACCATTTAATTAAAATGATTATTATTCAACCATTTAATTAAATATGGAAGAAATGGAAATGAGGATATTAAATAATTAAATTAGATTAATTATTTAATAATGAAAGGAAGAGGTTAAATGAATAGTTAAACAATTAAAATAATTATTTAACTATAGACAAATAGTAAAGGACAAGTAATTAAATAAATGAGAATTTATTTAATCATAGAAAGAAATAGGACATTAGCGACACAATTAAATACGTATTTAATTTATTTAATTTATAAGAAGAATAAAGAAAATAAAATGAATTAATTAAATAATTAAAATTATTTAATTAATAGAGGAATGCGACCTTAGAATAAACCAAATAGTTAAAAATTATTCAATTATGCCGAGAAAAGAGGAAATCAATGCAAAAAAAATGGTGTTGCAGGCTCGAGATATTTTTCAGTGTGTATAGTTATAATATATTGTGAGCTAATCCCTGCCATGGTTTTTCCCATTTTGGGTTTTCCATGTAAAAATTTAGTGTTCATGTGTTATATGATATTGATGGTTGTTTACATGCTTTCCTTTCCTTTTGCACATTGAATATTCTATGTGGAATGAATGCTTAAATGCTTAAGTGGTTTAAAAAAATACTAATTCATCCCCCCTCTTAGTATTCCAGTTGTTCAACACATGTTTCCTTTAAAAATTCCTAAATGCATCTAGCCTGACTTCTTTTTAAATAAAAGTAAGCTTCTCTTAAAATATTGTGAAGCTTTAATAAAGAGATTATCATTATTGTTTTTCAAGATATGATGTTATAGGAATAGAAGGGATACACATTTTAACAAGTTAATATGTGGGTTTTACTTGGTTCAATTCATTCATGCATTTTTACAATAATTTCAATTTAATTTAATTGTAAACTAAAGTAATACACTTGTTCTTAACAATAAGATGAGATATAAACATATTTCTCCTAACTCTCATTTTTTACAATGATAACTAATCTTCAATAATACAACTCTAAGATTCAATAGCTCCAAGGTCTTCTCTAAAATATTATTAATATGTATAAAGAATAACACCAATTCATTTATTCCATTGCATATCCACCTAACACAAATGATTTCATTTTATTCTATTAATTTTTTTTATCTATTACATCCTTTCTTTCTCTAAGAACAAAAGAGAGAGCTACAATAATTTGCACTCTAGTTTTCATAATGTAACAATTATTCCTTCACAACAAGTAGATCCAAGAAGTAAAAAACTTTAGTTTCCATTTCTGTAAGAAAGATAAATAATGACTTGAAAGAGAGCTTCCAATGAGATGAAACTTTAATACTATTTTTAGGACAAGATTAAGAAACTTCAATGTAAAATTCCAATGGGAGGAGAGATTCTGTCCACCCAACCAATATGACATCATTGAGACATTATAAGGCTCTAGCCATCCCCTGATCAAGAAGAATCATCCAAAACTCAACATACACAATAGAGAACAACCCATATTCAATAATGAAATAAGAACATCATATACTCATGAAACACACTAAGCCATCCAAGGTTCTCAATTAAACCCCAAGGCATATTTATCTCATAACAAAATCCACTAAACACAATGAAACTACTATATTAACAAACCATTTCCAACAGTGTTTTAACACAATTATCGAATGGAGGCAACAGAGGTGATGAAGGCATGAGGGAAAATAATTGAATTTGCAGATGATGCATATGAAGGTAATGATGATGAGGGGGACCTAGATGGTTGTTTTCAGCATCGCTCCACCTTGCAAGTTTATGCAGACGGTGCAAAAGCCTCTATCTTGGCTGCGGTGGAGGATGGTTGTTTGGTGCCTACTTTGGGGTCTTTCCTGGAGGTGTTTATTTTGGTTGGAGACTTGTTCTCCTCTGTCTATAGGCTTGTTGGTCAGGAATCCTTTCTTGGAAGATGGTGGCTCTTTCCTTTTGCTTGTGGTGGGGGCCTTTATGATATCTACTGCTTTTTTGGGGTACGTGTATTGCTTGGCCTATGGAAGACTTGGTCTCTTTGGCATTTAGTTGCCGCATCCCTTGATGTTTGTTGGTTGATTCCTAGTCTACAGTGGTTGGAGGATGCTTGTGATTGGTGGTGGGATTCTCTTTGTGCCTGCATGGGTTGCCTTGTTTGGTTCAGAGTTGATAGCTTTGTTGTCATGTGTTGGAGGGTTCTAACCTCTTGTTTTCTTTCTCCTCCTAACTTTCCTTTTTTGGGGGTTTGGTGTAGGGCTTATGGAACGTGCTAGGGTTTGGTGCTCACGCCTCCCATGGCTTTTGGTTTAGCTCCTTATGTGGTGGTTGAGGATTGGGTTTTTTGGCTGCCTTCAATGTAGTTGGTGAGTGTGGATTTCTCTGAGGACATACAGTTACAAAATGGGCCTCTTTTTGTTCCTATTCAACGTAATAAGAAGGCTTGGTGGTTTTTCATGTTAGTCTATTATGCCTTTGGATTCTTCTTGGTTGTCCCTCACTTCTGTCTGCGACTTTTTTGGTGGATCTGTCTTGGGGGTCTTTGTTCTTTGAGTGTTTTGGGTTCTTCCTATCCCCTCTCTAAGGAGTGGCATTGTTTCCCTCTGGTTGGTTGTTGGGAGTTTTGGCTTATCCCTGGCTTTGACTAGCATGTTGGGGTTACTTGGTGTTCTTTCCTGTTGGCCCTTCTCCTGATTTCCATCATATTTGGGACCCCCTATTCCTCTTGGGGATTGGGTGTTCTTGTTCATTCTAAGACTGGAACCCTACCTCTGGTGGTCTTTTGGCCTGTGGTTCTTTTTGTTGATGTGTGGCTAATGTTGGGGTTTGTGGTCTTCTCTTGGGCTGAGCTACTTCATGTTTGTATATTGTTTTCTCAATTTTTTTGGCCTTTTGTGAAGGATCAGAAGTTGGTGAGCGATGGGTGTGTTGCTAGGTTGTTTTCTATGGAAACCCAGATGAGTTCTTATGTAAGTGTTGTTAAGGTGGACTTATGGTGTTTATTTGAGACCCTTATCCTTGTCCACAGTTTGTTTATGGTGTAGTGTTTACCAAAGGATGCTCTAGTTGTTTTTTCGGCTACTATGTTTGCTTCCTCCTCTGGTCCTATGAAGGTGGACCTCCCTCAGCTATTCCTATTGAGGTGGGAAATGCTCCTATGGAGGTGGAGGTGGAAGGTGCTGGAGATTTTTGGCTGCGGTGGTCTTGCTCCTTGTAGCATCCTCTTGAATAGAGGGGAAACTCACTCCTTTAGAGGTGGTTTTGGAGTTGGTTTCTTGTTACCAAGGTGTTTCTAAGGATTTGTTCCTACTGGAGCTATCCTTGGATGATTTGGGCTCCTTGGCTTCTCTTGTTTTGCTACAGGCTGGGTGGTATTCTAAGTTTCTCTTTATGTCCTAGAAAGCTGAGCTGATTAGGGGTTTAATGGTGTCCTACACCATTAATCTAGTTATCTTTATTGGATCTATGGTGTCTTTCATGAGCAACTGGGTTTTTGATGCTTGGATGATGTAGGTGGTTTCTTTGTATCTCTAAGGATTTCTGGTCCTCGTTAAAACTAGGTTGTAAAAGGGGTTTTAGGCCCTTGATTGTTTGTTTGGTGCAACGTGTGTAGTCATGTTCATCTTTTAGAGGTTGTTGTGGTGTTGCTGTTGGGTTAGGGTTTATCTTATTTGTAGCTTGCCTTCCTTTGTACTGCATTTTGGGCCCCATCAAAACCCACTTTTACCTCTAATAAAAAAAACCATTCCCAACCAAGAACCTCAAAACCATGAAAACTACTATTTTCATAAATCATTTTTTGAAAATATACACAAAACATGTTTCACCAAATAGTTCCAACACAAATAAAGTATTCACAAAACATCAAGGCAATAGTAAAATTAGAGCTAGGAGGACTTATATCACTAGATTAATTATAGAGATGAAGCTCCCTTCCTTCTCCATGTCATACTTCTCTTGATATCCCATTTTCTTACAATCACTACTCATATTCTTCTCTTCTCAAACCTCAAAATAAAAATGAACACAATAACTAAAATCATAATTTTATTAGAAACCCCTTCCACTCATATAAAAAAAATTAAAAAATTGTATCTCCATATTCTTTAATGTGAAGGTGACACTTCTAACCTTCACATTGAATCTCCGTTTTCATCCCTATCCACTTGGAAAGTCATGGAATTTGGTAGATTCTTCCTCCCAAAGAGCTTCCATATGTCTACCCTAATGGAGGAGTCATATAAGGTTCTCCAAAACTCGAACACCCCTAACCATTAAACATGGAAGGATGGAATGGGATGATGAAACATCATGCATTCCACCTCTCAATCCTCAAATTTTGTCAAAAGAATTAAAATGCAATAAAAAGGGTTCAATACTCAATTATAAGTTACTAAATGTTAAAATTTTCAGAGCTAAAACAAAACAAGATTTTATTGAAGCGATACAAATTACAAAACAAAAGGTGAATAAAAAGAATCCAAAACATGTAACGTCCTATTCAAAGATGTTACAAAGATGATGGGGCGACAATGGTGAAAGATGTTACAGAATCCCCAATCAGGGATGTTATAGAACTAAACAAGAAAACAAAAATGATGATAGTTATGAATGACAAAGTCATCAGTAACAAGGCGTTACAAACACTATGATTGAGCATTAGCAATAATTATTAAATAATGTTAATACCCTCCCTTAATGCTCAACGTAGAAACAAAAACTAAGTCTACCCAAATTGTGTTGGTCATCAAAATGCATAGTATGTAGACTCCTACTCAATTTGCTCTGCCACTGGAGCACTTTGCTGAGATGCTTCCTAGTTGGACTTCTCATCAACCAACCATTTTTTGTAATACCTATGTATATGACCAATCTTTGCACAGTAATGGAAAGTAATAAAATTCTTCTTGGAGCTCTCCTTTGAATCGTCTTGTCCTTTTTGTTGAGTGGACTTGCCTTTTCCAATGTCCTTCGCAATAAATGCTTGTTTAGCACTAGGAGAATCACTGTTGCTTCCAAACCGCTTCCTCCACCTATCTTGCTGCAAAATCTTGTTGCATAGTTCATCAAACTTCAAGTCAACATCGGTGGATGTAATGTTGAGCATTTCAATGAAGTGCTCATAGGAATGTGGCAAACTCTTCAAAGTGATCACCACCATATCTTCCTCTTCCATCGTACGACCAATGGCCTCCAGTTGATTGTGAATATTTTTTATTTTCATCAAGTGCTCCTACAAAGACACTTGGTCATCCATCATAATAGAGAAAAGAATATTCTTCAGAAAGAAATCCCTTCCCTGGTTTGAGGTCTCATGAAGATCTTTCAAATCCTTCTAGATCTCCGCAATAGATTTACCAAATGGTATTTCTAGTAACATCTCATCCGTGAAAGATAATTTAAGAAGCATGACTACCTCCCTATTACTTCTATCATACTTGTCTTGATCCTTCCCAACAGTAGTGGAATGAACTTCTATACCTAGAACAAGTGCATCCAAACAACGGTACTCAAATATGGTAAGCATCCCTTGCTTCCACGTGTTGTAATTCTTTCCACTGAACCTTTGCGAATCTTCCAACATAACATTGGAAAATTTTTCCATCCCTCCCGTTTTCCAAAGCATGAAAAATGAGGTAACTCTGTGATCAACTGGAAAAACACTGGACAATCATCTGACACAACACCCGAAAATCGTCTGAAAAAGAGGCTCAAAAACTATAATATTTTTTTTAGAACTCCAAAAAACTTCTAAAAGACACCAAAATTTTAGAACTCTTGTAAATTTTTAAGAAAAAAAATTGAAAACTCTTTTCAAATTTTTTATTTTCCTAGAAAATTTGTCAAAACCTGGCTCCACAAATTATTTCAAGTTGCCATCACCTCAGAAAACTTGGCACAAAAAAATCAAAACCACAAGCTATCGAGAAGAAGGTTGAGAACCCTAGAAATGTTGAATGACACTTGACACTGGAACAACCACACCATAGATGTGTGCCCAAGGAAGAGAATACTCTGCAACAAATCACGAGCAATCAACACAAGCAAAGGATGAAGATATGCAACTGTTGCTAAAAAACAAGATCTGCCTAAAAGAAATTGCGTGCAAGAAGACTTCACAAGAAGAGAAGTCACACAAAGAGAAATGATAATGCAAAGAGAAGTCATGTAAACGAGCACCAAGACAACCACAAAATCCGTCACTTGAACACGAACACACATAGAGAGCAAGCTGTCACTCAAACTGGAGATGACTCCCGGGAATGCAAGAAGCCACAAATACATCTCCAAGAAGCCAAAATACGTCTTTATAGAAGTTCGATGCATAGAAACAAAGGAGAATAAATCCGTCTCACAGACGTGTTAACTAGATCATGGGAAGCACTCACACGAGAAGAAGAGATCCTAATCACCCTAGATACACAAGCATGAAGCAATATGAAATGCGAACAGGATGAGATGCGACCCACAAAGATGTCTCACACCATGACCTGACTAGCATCGAGTTCAAGTGCTCACGGAAATATTCACCTGATCGATTCGCTCTAATACCATGTTAAAAAATTTAGAGCTAAAAAAAAAAGATTTTATTGAAGTGATACAAATTACAAAAAAAAGGTGAATAAAAAGAAGCCAAAACAAGTAACGTCCCAGTCAAAGACGTTACAAAGATGTTGGGGCGACAATGGTCAAAGACATTATAGAATCCCCAGTCAAGGACATTATAGAACCAAAACAAGAAAACAAAAATGACGACAGTTATGAATGATAGAGTCGTCAGTAACAAGGTGTTACAAGCACTACGATTAAGCATTAACAATAATTACTAAATAATGTTAATATGAAACGAACTTCAAAATGTGCCTAACCCTTAGGTACATACCTAAGATCTTTTAAACCACTAAAATAAAGAAAAAAATGACACTTCATAACACTTTTTAAACCAAATAAAACATGTGCATCTAAATTTTAATATAAAAGGGAACCCTTATCCCTAATACAAATTACACATCCTACACATGGTTTCAAATAAAATAAGTCAACAAAATAAAACTAGATACTTGACTCAAAAAATTTAGAAATATTAAAATTGTAACATTTAACTCTCTCTAGAACATCAAATCACAACTTAGAACTTCAATAAGTGAAGTATCTCAATAAGGGTTTTCATGATTCATCCTTTCCCCCATATGCACCAATCTTACACATTAGTCATAACATTAATATGTCCAATAAATATACATAGTTAGACCTCATAAATAATTATATCGTTCCCCAATTTCACTATGATAAATTTCACAATTTTAATAGATGATGATTCCCTTAATTAATATCCTTCACATTTTACTATATAGCAATTTAATCTACCTTAAAGAATGATGAAATCGTAAAACTTGAATCCATCATTTATCTCTTCTATCTAATTTTATCTTTGAACCATTTCTCATTATTGATGATCACCATTAAATAAGATATGAAATACATATAACCTACCTCCTCTACTCACTTGAGGTTTACCTTTATTCAATTAGAGTTACCTTCATCCATATTTGCATATGATTGGCTATCGACCTTTTTACCTACTTTAAAAAATCCTCGTAAATCCAAATCCCACTCATAGGTAGTATCCTCATCAAGATATTTAAAACACATTAGTAAATTCATTGGACTAAAGTTAAGTACACCATCATTCCTTATCTCCTATTCAACTAAATTCACTCATTATATGATTTCTCTTGTAAATAATTTTAATCACCAAAGATCACATCCAATCCTTATGTAGACCAAATAATTACCAATCTAAATGATATTAACATGTACAAAATGTTGAGCAACTAGAATACTCCATAGAACCAACAAAGATTTATTGAGTGAGCATGTACAAAATATTAATCTTTAAAAGATTTAACATCTTTGACGACCTCTATAGGATACTTTCCTACTAAGAATTTAAGACCAGTAGTCTTAGACTATCCATTAGGAAAAAGAGTTAAGAAGACTTGAAAAAAACTAAAAATGAGACATAGAGCAAACTTAAAAACGACTATTAGTGCATTTTGAACAACTACTAAAACAAAAGACAAACAACAAAATACCTAAACTGAGACTCAAAATAGAAAAACTACTTGCGCATCAACACTTAGAGAAAAATACCAACTAAAATGATGTGCAACAATGCTTATTCAACCTAAAAACCTATCTTAACATGTACAAAAGAATAAGAATATAAAAATATATGTCATCATGGAGGGTTTTGAACATGGATGTAAATGAGTATAAAAGAATATAATAAGGTAAAAGATAAAAGAGATTCATAAGGTGTACGATATATTCATTTGAAATTGACAACAAAAAGGTATGTTCAAACTAGCAAACACTTTCATTCAAGTTATGACAACATTGGTATTGTTCAAAGAAATGTTGAGAGGTTCTTTTTTAGATTACCATCTTCTATTGGCCGGTGAGCATAACTATAAAATGCTAACTTTATTTCAATAAGATATCTTCTATTTGTTGAAGATTTGGTGTATGCTATATTAATTTGAATTTGATAACAAATCAATAGAATATAAAGCATATAATAAGGTAAAAGAGCTAATGATATCCCATGTAAATAATTTAGAAAAATTATGTAAATTTCTTTGGAATAGCAACCGCTTTTTCTACATGATGTCTAAAGAGAGAAAAATTAACCCAAAAGATTCACCAACGTGATTGATAATAGAACACACCAAAAAAAGGTCACAAAATTCATCAATTTATTTGGCTAATGAACAATACTTAATTGGCTAAGGAGTTGTGATAGTCACACATAAGTTTAGGCCTTACATGAATTGTCATGCCAAAGTAAACAAGTACCCAACATGAAAGTAAATAATAAGAACATGTAAAAGGATATATACATATATTTTATGCCTCATTCATGATCCATGCAATACTAGCTCCATCTTCAAATCTACAATCATCACAAACTATGTTTTTAGTCAGCAAGATGAGAGTTGTTTGCAATCACTCCATAATTTTATATCATCACAAATCCATAGGGAGAACAAAAAAGAAACACACATGAGGGAAAAATATATGAACAATTTAGACTACATTCAACACAACAAAAACCAGGTCATGCTTCTCCATATGCCTTTACTATCTTCACATAGACTGTCCATCTCTTACTATGTTTCATGGATAGTTAAGTTGTGATCTTGTTATACACTTCCATGAACAAATATATGAATGCCCACAAATTTCCAAAGATCAAACATGAATAGAAAACCATTACTATGCTTGAAACCTCTTCAAGATGGAATGAACTCTTAGGAATGTTCACAAGATTGATAGGGATGTTCATCTATGTATTGCTTGACTAGAAGAATATTTTATACTCATTTACATCCATTTTATTCAAAAACCTATATGATGACATATATTTCCATAACAACCATATAGAGGCATTCCATTTTGTTTAGTAGGGATTAAGCCTTTTAAAACACTTCTAAATTATATCAAGAACCTGTTGATGGTGTTTTCTACACAGCAACAACTCAAACAAGATACAAGTATCCTATCTCTCTTGAAAGGTAAATCTCTATCAGCAAGCCTCAAGAGATGACCCCAAGGTCTATAATGTTAGGTCTTGACAATGCAAAAACAACTTAGATAATATGTGAAAATGTTGGTAATCACAATGGGCCTTACAAATGAACAATGTTGGAAGCGTACTTTCATCAGATGCAACAATATGGTGATGCTTTTAATCCTAAAACTAACCTAGATTCAAAATAAACAACAAAAGAGATAAGGGTTTCAGAGAGATTTCTAAGACTAAAACCTAAGATCAATGTTGCAGATGGACAGATCCCCAATGAAACCAATCTCTATTTGATCAAGGACAAGCCTACAACTCCACAGAAATAGTGCAATCTTCTAAGGAAACTGAAGATTTTTAGACTTTGAACATTCATTCACATACCCAATAATTGGCGCAATGTAAACAAGCATCTACAGTTGAACTTAGCACAAAATAAGGCCCAAACTAACTTTACACAACAACTTACAATTAGCAAATCGCTAAAAGTATGGACCGAAGATCGATCAACATCATTAACATTTTACCATTATTGCAAAAGAACTAAAATCTAACATCTAACATTGAGAATTGAGAGCAAGAAACCATAAACCGTCAAAGATAAATACAAAGCTTGCCAAATCAACAACTTAGTTGCATTACTTCTCCAGTATTACATAACAATTTCAAGTCTCTCCTCTCCTACTGCTACTGACTTCTTTAACTTAGCCAATTATGGATTTTACAGCCTCAAACTAGCTATTCTAACCTAGTCTAACCTTTTTACAAATGAGAAGGCACTAGCCTTTTATAGAAAATTACATTTTGAATCAATGGCTAGGATTTAATTCATCTAATGGCTGCAATTGCACTTCTAGAAGCATCAAGCTGTTACATTTAATTTGGGAGCTCATGGTACATTATCATCCAATTGCATAAAAACAGTTACATCATGGAACAATGAGAAAACAATATTATGCTAGCTTGTCATTAATGAAAATTTTGATTGGAGGATGAAATCAGCTTCACATGACTTCCAGAAACTCCTTCCAGCTGTAGACAGTTTGGGCATGGATTCTTATGCAAGCCCCACTTTTAATATTTGAATTGAACTCTTCCAGATTTCCCTTTTGGCATGAATCCATATGCAAGTCCCCCTTTTAATATTTATTTAATCCCGAAAAAGAGATATCATCATTAGTAGCTCACATGTTAAAAATCCAATCCAAATTAAACTTTCATTTTTGGAAATTTTAATTTTCAAATTTTTTTTCTCGATCTCAAGAATTTCATTTTCGGGAACATTTTAAAAATTTCAAGAAAAATTTTCCATTTTGGAAAAATTGCATTTCAGGAAAAATTTCCATTTCAAAAATTTGAAAAAATCATTTTGGAAAATTTCGGATTTTGAGGGGGTCTTGGAAATTTCCAAAAAAAAATTTGGGTTTTGGTCTTGGAAATTTCAGGATTTCCATGGGACCCCCAATTCTCAAAAAATCCCCTAAACCTCATAACTTGTTTTCTAGAAGGAATTTCAAAAATTCAAAAAGCAACCCTGCCTAATTTTTTCCTCTATCCATGGGTACAAAAAAAGAAAATTTCCATTTTTGGAAAATTTTGGGATTTTGAGAGGGTCTTGGAAATTTCCAAAAATGGAAATTTTGGGGATTTCCATTAGGGACGGAAATCCCCCAATTCCTTATTGGGTCAAAATCCCCTAAACTCCATAACTTTTTTTCTAGAAGGAATTTTCAAAAAGTTCAAAAAGTAACCCAGCGTAATTTTTCGTCCTCTATCCCTATTTTCAAATTCCAAGACAGGTGAATTTCCCCTAGGGCCTCAAAATATTGTCCTCATCAAACCCAGTCTAGACTTAATTCCAAAATAACCTCCCAAGAAGAGCAAAACCAAAAATTGACCAAGCTAAGAGGCAGAGACGCAACAGAAAAAAGAGGGTCCCCGCCTTTGATGGGGCGTGTGTGGAAATTTCACAACAGAACCCCTTTAACTGAAATATATAAAACAAAACCATATGACCTTACAACTACATTAAAACCCATTGAAATACTTTGTGATGTATAAGCCTCTAAAAATAAAAGCATACCCGACCACTTCTGAAGGAATCATGCATGATTTGCAATGTGGATAAGAACCCCTAAAATTTCTCTAACCTCCATGCAACATGATACATCCCTTTGATAATCTCTACAATCTTTCTTATTTTTCTCTGCGCAACAAAGTAGCAAACTAAAGCAACTAGTTGTTGATCTCACACCAAGAATGGAGGAAGACTCCCTTAACTATAGCAAAAAAAACCCTATTATTTCTCGTGCTACATGGGTGAAGGGAAATATAAAAACCTAATTTATTTCCTTCCTTTTGGTGAGTGGCGTGAGAATGCATTAAAATTTCATTTTTCACTTTTTTGGAATGAATAAAACCTATTTGAAAATAATTTTCCCTCTTTCTTCATAATTTAAGATCTCTAAAATTTTAAACCTAGAATAAGGCTTCTAAATAATATTTTGGGTCAAAGTAGCACAAAAGATATTAACATCTTTGATGACCTCTATAAGATACTTGCCTACTAAGAATTTAAGACCAATAGTCTTAGACTATCCATTGGGAAAAAGAGTTAAGAAGACTTGAAAAAAACTAAAAAAGAGACAAAACAAACTTAAAAGCAACTGCTAGTACCTCTTGAACAACTACTAAAACAAAATTCAAACATTAAAATACCTAAAGTGAGACTCAAAATAGAAAAACTACTTGTGCATCAACAATTAGAGGAAAATACCAACTAAAATGATGTGCAACAACACTTATTCAATCTAAAAGCCTATCTTAACATGTACAAAAATATGTAAATCATCACCTCAATAATAATTCTTGAGGTGTATTTGATTGATTGGGATAGGAAAATATTCTCCATCTAGCTTGGATAGTTGGAATGTATTATGTTGTTTGTACTCATACATCATGTAAGGCCCACTCCACATTGAGTCAAATTCAGTGTGTTTTCAATGCCTACTCTTGAGTTTATCCCACTTGAGGAAAAAATTTCCTTGCAAACTCTTGGGTCCACCTTCTTTTCAAAGACCTTTTCATTTGATCTTGGTGAAGCTCCATTATTTTTATCGCTTGATCTCTTGTCTCCTCTAATTTCATTAGCTTTGTAAATTTGATTGACATTGGATCCCCCCATCATTTCTAGTTGATTAACCAATTCAAGGGTTTGAAGTTCAAGAGATATATACATAATTTCCTCCTTTCCATGTACCAACATGTATGGTAAATTTTCAATTGATCTCTTAGGATTTATCCTCTTAGTCCATAAGGTTGATTTCAACTTAGTATGTCAATATCTTTGGTTATCCTCAATTGTTCTTTTGATGATCTTGATTAGGTTATTGTTGGTGGAGTAAGCCAGTCTATTTCCTTGAGGATAGTAATTTGAGGATGTATTTAAATAAATTCAATGTTTTACAATCCAATCACATACCTTTGTTCCAAAAAAAATTATTGCATTGTATGTTATGATAGAATCAGGTATACCAAATCTTGTGACAGGGACTTCATAGAAATTTAGGACTACAATTTCATTTTCCTCCTTAAGTTCTATGGATTTTTTCCACCTTGTGAAATAATTAGTAGTTGTTAACAACCATTTATAGCTTACACTTGATGGTGGGTTAATGATTCCTATAAAATCCAAACCCCATTTCATGAATGGTTTTTCTACTTGAATAGGTTGCAAAGGAAGAGTTGCTAGCTTTTGTTTACCTATAAAAAATGTATATTTCTTGCATTTTCTTACCCTTGCATGAGCATATTTTAATAGGATAGGCTAATAATAACCTAGCCTAATTATTTTCAATATTGTTGTTCTTGGAGAAAAACTAGCTCCTATTGCCCCATCATGATATTTTTGCAAAATCTTGTCAATTTCATTAGCTTCAATGCATCTTAACATAATTACACTAAAATATTTCTTGAACACACCATTCAAGAGCACATTAGGAGTGGACTAAAGTCTAAAATACCTTATTTTTACTTTATGTAATCCTTGTGAGCATTCACCTGTTTGCTGGAAGTGCACCATATCTTGTTTCTAGCTTGTGTGAGAGGAAGGCGTATTTTTTTGTGTGTCATCTTGGAGTAGTAGGACTGAATCAACATTTTCTTCCTCATTTTATAAACCTATAGCTAGTTTCTCACATAAACCTTTACCTCTAACTAACATTATAGCCCTGATTTTAACATGATAATCCATTACCTTTGTTATCCAACCAACCCTCTTCTCATTTAAATCCTTTATATCAAAAGAAATTATTTAACACTTAGGTGAGAAACCATCCAATGAGTTATTATTTGAAACCAAATGTCTAAATTTCTTCAAACTTCTTATAACAAGTACATGTTTTTCAACAAATGAATACCTTTCCTCATACTCCTCCAAACCTTGGATAAAGAAGGTTATTGGCTACTCCAAACCTTCTTCACTATGTTATAACAACATGGATGATATAATATTTATGCTTCCAAAAGCATACAAGATGAAATCCTTAGAAAAATTAGGATTTATGAGAGTGGGTGATTTTTCTATGGCTTGTTTTATTGCTTCAAAATTGTTTTCCTTCCATTGTCTAGCTAAAAGGCATGTTATTTTCCAATATTGACGTTAGTGGTTTCACGAGACTTGCAATGTTGGCAATAAACCTCCTTACAAGGTTAATCCTTCCTAAAGAATTTTGTAATCCTTTTGTATGGCTAGGCAAAGGAAAAGCTAATACAAAACTCAAAAAATTGCTAAAAAAAATCTCTTCTTTGGCTTAAGTGAGACACCAAAATGCCCACACTTTTCAAAAACCTTCCTTAGATGAGAAAAATGATTCTTAAAATCTTTTGAAAATTTTGTTGTCATCAAGATAGACAAGTACAATCTCGTTCATCAATATTTGGAATTCCATGTCCATGGCTCTTTGAAATGATGGACCTACATTGGAAAAACCAAAGGGCATCTTTCTATAAGCCATAGTTCCCCATTTAGTAGTAAATTTTGTTTTAAATTGGTTTTCTTCCTTCACCAAAATCTAATTATAACTAGAATAACCATCAAGAAGAGAGAAGTGTTCTAAACCTAAAACAACTTGCAATATTTGTTCCATTGAGGGAAAAGGATAATGATCTTTTAAGGAGGCCCTATTCAAGTCCCTAAAGTCAAGACATAACTTTATCTCCATGTGCACCCATAGGTACTAAAGTGGTGACCCAAAATGTGTTATTGATAGGAAATATAATGCTACCCTCTATCAATTTATTCAACACTTTTTTCAAAAAAGGTTAAAATTTTGGATTCAAGATTCTTTATTTTTCCTCATAGGTTTAGCATTAGGCTCTAACGACATGGTATGTTGTGCTAAAATAGGACCAAAACCCTTTAAATTACTATACTCCAAAGAAAAAACATCACTATACTCTTGACAAAGCTGAGTAAAAGTATATTTTTGTTCTTTGTACTTACATTTCCAAGATTGAGGAGTTTTTCTTTGAATATGGAAACTTCTTCATAGTGTTCTTGGTCTATCTCCATGCTTACTTTCCCCTTTCTAACGTGATCATCAATACTGAAAATAGATTCCAAAGTGACCAAACCTCTTGGTAGTGTGTTAGATTTCAACTGTATGATTTGTTCCCCATACTACTGTTGTAATTTATATTAATCCCTAGCTAAGAACTCAACTTATTCTCCTAAAAAAAATAATATGTTGGTCACTAACAAAAACTTTCCAATGAACATTATTACTAGGAATGCATGGGGTTACTACCACCTTAACCTATTTTTGTACCTTGTCATTGCTAACATCATTAAGAATATCAGATTGAGCTCCCAGGGAAGCTAACCTATCAACATGATTATTCTTTTCTCTAGGGATGGAAATCACATTAAAAGCATCAAAATATTCAATAATATCCCACACCCTATGCTTGTAATACTTTACTAAAAAAAATTGCATTCAATCCTCTTACCTAGTTAACAATCAACTCACTATCACCAAACATGTGTATACAACTAATCTTGTTCTTTCTAACCCATTAAAAACCATGAATAAGACCTTAATACTCAGTTGTGCCCTAAAATTTGAATAGTACTTATCACCTTTTGGAGACACTAACATTGCACCTTCACTAGCCTTTTTTTTCTTCTAGAACCACCAAAGAACATTTTCCAAACATCATTACAATGTTGTTCATCATCCTTTACAAGGTTTGGTACAATGGAATTCTCTTTATGCATACAATAGATACCAAGACCTACCTCTTCCAAATGTTTGTATGGATCAAACTCTTTATTTTAAACCCTCCACTCAAGTAAAAAATCAAGTATGTCCTCTATTTGAGTGTTAGATTCTTGAACAATAGGATGCTCCTCTTGGTAAAAACTATTGCAATTTGCATTGAAAACACTTAGGACATAAGGCTCTATGTGATCCTTAATAATAGGTTATGATTTATGGTAAATTTGGTGCCATATTTAGTTCTAAAAAACATGTGTGACCAATCAGATGACAATTAATCTCCAATCTTTGTTGTGAATTCTCTACATAAGCACAAGCAAAAGTAAGGTGGGTAGTCTATGACAAAGATATCTTATGGGATTCAAAAGTTTGGACAGGTGTGTAATGTTAGGCTCAACCCTTTGATGGCTCCTACATGGTTTATATCTATTCCATATAGTTGTACAACTCCTTTAGAAAGAGGTTCATATTCAAGACCAAGTTTCTTATCTATTTGTTTGGACATGAGTGAACTACTTGCCCTTGAGTCTATCATGCAATTGTGAACTAGATGCTTTCCAGTGATTTTTTTTGACATCCTTAGGTTTTTATCCACTCTTGGATGAAGGTGTATTTGTAAGCACAACCTTTGGTTGATCTCTTGATGACTCATTTGATACACAAAGGTTTGATATGGCATCTTGAAATTATCTTTTTTCCCAAGAATTGACAATGACTCCCACATGGACATATTAACATTGGTTTTCTTCATATGTTCCAAAATGCTAAATGGGATAGTACTAACCTTTTGTTGTGCCTTTGGAATAGTAGTGTCTCCTTGCACTTGTGTTGGTTATGATTGGATTTTAGGCTATTCCTTACTTGTTTCACCCTAGGTCTTGCAATACTTGCAATTGTGGAGACAAACTAGCAACCTCATCGTTCATTAGAGAAGAAACCAAAGAAAATTGTTATTAGTTTCTCCATTTATAGATATTTTATTTTCTCTTGTGGTGGCTACAATAAAGAAGAACAATTTTGTCTTGAAATTGGTTAACTCCATAAATTCTTCTCACCAATTGAAGAGAGTCACATCATTTTGATTAGTTCTGGAAGTGTACCTTTTTGTGGTGATGCTTCATGAGTGAAATTTTGAGGTATATTTAAAGCATTTTACAACATAAACTCTTGGTTTAGTACACCATTTTAGCATGAAGCTTGGTTATGTGGATGATTTCAAGGAAAGAACCATTTGTAGTCTTGTACCAAGTTGTTTTGGATAGGAACTAAAACTCTAGAGCTACTAGTAACATTAGGATTATATCTTGAAAATATTTGCATTGATAGCACGCTTTGCCTACCAGTTGGCTTGAAATGAAGGTATTAAGCTAACTACAGTGATATGAATTTGAAGGCTTGAAATTTTGTGATACCTACCACAGATGTTTACTAGTTCATTTCCAAATGATTGGGAAGGTTTTTACCTCATGGGTTTAATAGATTGGTAGATGAACTTTATATCTTGAGTGGGCCATTTGATATGTGTTGTATAGATTAGAACAATTATTTGAAGGTATAGAGGTTGTATTACCTAAATGTAAATGCTGTGAAGCCTTGATGCAGTCCCTGCGCTTGTGAGATTTTTTACGCAAACTCTAAGCCTGACCTCATGTATTTGGTGTTATCCACCCATTGATTGAATCATTATTGATATGTCACTATTGTGCTATCATAGTGATGATATATAAATTCATGTAATTCAAGTGATGGTAGTACTAACTTCCTCAATTTTGTCCTATGTCTCTTGAAAGCAAGCTGTTCAAACATGCTCATGCAATGGTCCAGCTCTCTCTGTTGCAGTCAACTACTGCACCAAAGAGAAATGTCTGATTTATCTTCAAATTTCCTACATATTTTTCCTCCTAGATGATCCCATGTGTTGATGGATTTGACTCTCAGACTTCTAAACTATTGTAGGGATTTTCCTTTTAATTAGGCAACCAACAACTTAATTGTGACATTCTCTTCAATTATATGGTGGATTGCACATAGGTTTGCTACATCTTTTATGTGCTCAATGGGAGTGGCCTAATCTTATCTAGTGAATAATGGGATACTCTTGAGGGAAGCCATAGGGATTTTATCATGTTGAAGTAGATTTAATGGGTGTCCCCCACTAAATGGGACAAATGCTTGATTCCTAGGTGCTTGATTTAAAGAAGTAAGGGAAAGGCCTACCAGGAGGAGTGGAATGTGTTCTTATTGATGAGCTTGCATTTTTTGGATTGTTCTTCCTCACATCTTGGGTGACTTGATAGCCGCAAATATGCAAAATCATTTGAACTTCCCCTTGTTTGTATTCTTCTCATTCACTTGTTGCATTGAATTTTCAAAACCATACTGATAGAGTTGCCACATTTGTTAGAAATGCTTTAAAAAAAGAAATTAATGATATACATACCAATATCATAAAGAAAATGAAGTGATTAAAGGATTGTAAGTCCCACAATGTGTGCCAAAAATTGTTATTGATACCGAGTTTCCTATAGATCAGGATGAATCTCAAGAGAGGGTTGGTTCCATTTTTTTCTCACCTAAACTAAATTATACTACTCCTACTTGTTGGGAAAAGGGGAAAGAAAATAACTTCAAATTGAATTTCTATAACCTGAAGGAGGTGATACACCAATTTTTTTGTGGCTTATATTATTAATTAACACATATAATTTGTTAAATAATACTTGTACTTATGGAGTAGAGTGGGAAGAGGAGCGGGGGGATGGATTTGAATTTTGGGGCCGTTGATGGTGAGGATGGAGACAATGTTGATGAGGCAAATGGATTTTTGTTGGGTTGGTTGCTACTGCCACCCTGCTGGGTTGAGTTGGGGTGGTTTTAGTTGTTGTCTTTGGCCTAGAGGGTAGCGCTATTATGGGGTTACTTTTTGTTGGTGTCCCTCTAGGAAGCAATGGTTTTGTTGTTGCCTTCTAGTGCTTGTTTCGAGCTTGGTGGGTGGATTTTTTTTGCTTTTGTTGGTTGTTTGGGCACCTGTGTTGGATTCTTTTTCCTTAGGGGTGTTGTTGCTCTTTTTTGGGTCCATCCTCAACTGTTGGTTTCTCCCTCATTTTTGTTCTTTATGTTGTATCCTTTCCTTCTAGGGTTCTATTTTAGAGTGCGGGGTGGGATTTTTCCTTCTTCTTCTGTGCTTTGCCCATGTAACTCCCTTGGTCGTTTGTGGTCATGGGTTCTTTTGGTCTCAAGAGGGTTGGGTTTATTGATTTTTTTACTATTGAGATTATGATGGAGTGGTGGTTTTCCCTCCATGTTATTGTTGTGGGTGTTGGCCTAGTCATGGAAGGTTTCCCCCCTTGCATATGTTATGCTGTTGTGATGACACTGATGTCTGTTTGTTTGTTCTTGGATTCCTTTATGTTGGTGTTGTTGTTTGACCATTTATTTGTGTCTGCTACTAAGATGACATTGTTGTTTATTCATGTTATCCTTTTTCCCCCTTGGTTTGTGTCATTTTTATTGTTATTGGGGGTGTTCTTTCTTGTAGAGGTTGTGTTGCCTGGGTGGGCTACCCATTGTGTTTTATGGGTGGGAATCCTATTGGGCCTTTGGTTGTTGGATTCTTTCAAGTCTCCTCTGAATGGGTTGCTCTTTAGGTGCTTCCTGTTTGCCCATGTTCTTATTTTCTGTTTGGTGGTTGGGTTTATCCCTATGCTTCTCTTGCTGGCCCATTTTCTCAAGTTGCTGGTGGATTTCATGGTTCTCCTTGTTGATTGGGTGGCTTTCTTCCCTCTTTTACAATTTGTCTTCTATTGAGGCGAAGATTACTCCTGCTAAGGTGGAGTCATCTCTTTTAAAGGTAGAGTTGGGGTTTGTGGATTTGTGGAGGTGCTTTCCTTGTTGCTAGTCCCTTATGTTACAATACCTTTTGAGGTGGTGCACACTCCTATGGAGGTGGAGTTGTTTTTGTTACATATTGGCTGCAATGGTGGTAAGGATTTTCATGACATCTGCTCCTATAGAGGGGAGCCTACTCCTTTTGAGGCGGAGTCTGATTCGGCTCTTCATGTTTGGTGGTGCTACAAGAGGTCTTCTTCTCTTCATTGGTGTGGCTGGGGGATCTCTTCCCTTGTTATGGTGGGAAGGCAGTTTGTGTTGAACTTGATTTCTTGGTTTTCTTGCCTGGTGGATCTAGGTTGAGTTCGTGTGAGCAATGGGTTTGAGGTCCCCGTAAATTCTTGGTGTGTTGTGAGGGATGTTGGTCCCTATAATCTAGTTGTAAGTGGGTTTCAGGTTCCCTTCTAAACTTGGTTTGGGTTCAAGTTCCCTTGTAAAACTTGGTTGTGTTGGGTTTGAGGTTCCCAAACCTTTTCTGATTTGTGCAGATTTGGGTAGTCATGTTGTTCATTTGGTGATCTTTTGTTGGTTCGTTGCTAGTTGTTTATGTTGTATTCATATGCAACTTGTTCTTCTTTTAGTGGGTTTTAGGTCCTTGTCAAAACCTGCTTGTAAATGGTTTCAGATCCATTCAAAACCTATTGTTAATGGTTTTGGGTCCATTCAAAACCCGTTTTTCCCATATAATCAGAACACACATAATTTGTTAAATAACTAGGATAATTCTTGCACAACTTAGGTTTTCTACACACTTATGCATTAGTATTTCATAGGAAGTTGGGAATGTTCTACAATTTAGAAGGAAAATGATTTTTTTTCAGAACTAATAGCTAGTTGAGCCAGTAAAATAACCTATAACTTGCATAAGACATGTATGTTTCTATATGTACATTTTTCATCTAATGGGAAAATAAAATTGAGGATAGCATATAATATCACAAAACTGCATCAATCGTTCATGATTGCACATGACATACATATTTGAGAAAAGGCCAAAAATGCTTGATTTTATTGATAAAAGATGCTTACAACTACAATATAAGTCTATTTTTTTTTTATTTCTTCTAAATTACATTACAATCTGCTCTTGTTTCTCATTGAGTTATAATATTTAGCTTTTTTCAAACTAGAAAGAACTAACTAATTCTCTAGCCTAGGTGCCCTATATCTCAATCCAACATTGGAGAGAAAATAGAACATACTCTAAAGACTAGTAAACGACTTTACTACTTTGAGCTAACTGTTTGAAGTCCCAAGCTGACATTGAAAAGGGATAATCTTGTTCATTTTTTAGCTTTGTTAACTAGAAGTTCTCCTAAATATGCTCTTCACACTCCTAGATACTTGTAACTGTTGTTTCCATGGCATCCAAAATGCTCCTAGATTCTTGGAATTTGTTGTAACTAACTATTAAACTCTCCAAACAATTATAACCTCCTCATGCATGTTTATAGGACATGTGTGCAAGGAGGGGGTGTAGTAGACATTCTAGGGGTTGAAAATGTCAAATATTCAATTCATGTATGGTCTCTTTCACATCATTTTACTCATGCAATTTGCACACTTAGCATGGAGTACTTCAATCTTACATCTCCTTTAATGAGTCTTCAACCTCTCTTGGTGGATTCCTCAACTTCTAACAAGTCTTATACATTTTCTATTTTTGTATTGTGCTTGTCCTTCGGCATGGCATTGTCCTTTTCTTCTCAAATCAACACTGCACCTTACTTTCCAACCTTCACATACTGTCATGGTGAATATGACTTTCTATGACATTCAAGGTATGACAATCCTCTTTGATTTGACCTCCATTTGGCATTCATTGATTTTTAGTCTAGTTACTCATGTTTATAAGGACTTGATACAATTTAGGAGGGATTTAATCTTGAGGTGATCTTTTCGTGATACATAACAAACAATATCAAATGTTCAAATAGTTCAATAGGATTGACATGACCATGCATTTCAACCTATGATCTATGATTGTGTTCTCCCAAACCCTCTTTCCGTAGTTTGAAAATCCATTTACCACTATTGTAGGAGGATACTTTAGGATAATGGGCACAAACTACAATCCTATACATTTTTTCTTGAGTCCTAGTAGCCTTAGGCTTTAGTAGGGTTTTTAGGTATTATCACTATCTTGGTGACAATGGCTTTGTATAGTAATGGAATAATGGATAATTATTCATTTCCACTTAGAGACCACTTTCCTTTCACTTTATAACAATGTCATTCATGTTTATTCTACAAAAAAATCCTATCTCTCTAACTGTTTTTTATAATTATTATGAGCTTGATGGGCCTCAAACTCTATTACTACTATCATGTTATTGTCATTCAATAAATATTGTGACTAGTACCTTTCGATATTGACATGTATGATTGAAAATGGACATTGTATTAGCTTTGTTTTATCATTTCACCCATCCATTGAATTGTCTTTTGATCATTTCTATCTTTGACCTTCGTCATGATACTCTTTTGGCTATGCATACCTATATATTTTTATATCACACTTATGACAATCATATGCTTGTTTTCATTGTCATGTAGACTTGAGACTTGTAAGTGTGTGTGATATCTCTTCATGATTATCTAAATTCTATGGTTTCAAAGAAGAATAAAGAAATTTAAACTACTTGCAACACACACAACAACTAGGTCATGCTACTCCAGATGCTTTCACTGTCTTCACATAGATTGTCCATCTCTTACTATATTTCATGGATAATTAAGTTATGATCTTGTTATACACTTCCATGAACATATATGAATGTCCAGAACTTTTCAAAGATCAATCGTTAATAGAAAACCATTACTATGCTTTAAACCTCCTCATGAAGGTATAGACTTTTGAGAATGTTCACAAGATTGATAGGGTTGTTCATATATTTATGGATTGGCTAGAAGTATCTTTGATACTCATTTACATTCATGTTGTTCAAAACCCTCTATGATGACACATATTTTCATAACAACCATCTAGAGGCATTCTATCTTGTTTAGCAGGGATTAATCTTTTTAAAACATTTCTCCTAAGCTATATCAGGTAACTCTTTAATTGGAAGATATAAAACACAACTCTACAACTTCACAGTCACATTCAAATCCCTTGAAAGACTTTGTAACATACAAACCTCAAAAAATATAAGCATACCTGGCTAGCTATTAAAGGAATCATGCAAGATTTGCAATGTGGATAAGAACCCCTGAAACTTCTCTAACCTCCATGCAATGTGCTACATCCCCTCGATAATCTCTACGATGTGTCCTATAATACATGCCCTATTCTACTTTGTGCAATAAAGTAGCAAAATAGAGCAACCATCTATTGGTCTCACACCAAAAATGTAGGAAGACTCCCTTAATGCTAGCAAAACAAAGCCCTAGTATTTCTCATGTTACATGGGTGAAGGGAAATACAAAAACCTAATTCTTTTCCTTCCTTTTGGTGAGTAGTGTGAGAATGCATTAAAATTTTATTTTTCACGTTTTTGGAATGCCTAAAACCCTTTGGAAAATAATTTTGCCTCTTTCTTCATAATTTAAGGCCTCCAAAAACTTAAACTCGGAATAAGGCTTCTAAATAACATTTTGGGTCAAAGTGGCACAAAAGATGTTAATTGTGGCAATGGAGTATCTTGCTAAAAATTGTACTTAGTATCCTAAATTAGTGCTCTTTGATCAAATATGTGATTGGTATGCATTGATAGACTATTGACATTATTTTCTTTGCTTTGGGTTCCTTCTCCATTGCAAAATGATCTCCACACATGCAAATTGGAACCTAATCTATGAATTCAACCCTTAATTGTGGAAATAACTTACACACCTTTTGATGTCTAAAATTGATTTACCTTAATATTTGGACCTTTTCTTGAAAACTAGTGGTATTGATAAACACATATATGAGTTTGTTATGCACAGATCTTCTCCTTAGTCAAACCCTTGGATCCAAGTTAACAATTTGAACAATGGTTGAATATATGCCAAGTAGTAATGCAATATGTATAGTTTGTTGCTATGATGTTGATATAACTATTGATGTAATTATGTGCTACGATGCTATCTAGATGATGATGTAATGCTTAGAATATGATAGATGGATTTTAGATCAAAATAGAATCAAGATTTGTAATTTTATATACCACCATAACATACAAATCACATATTTCAAATACAAATCTTCAAATAATAATAATAGCAAGGAAGTCAACTTAGACCAATATTTAAATATGAATTTTGATAATTAAAAAACTATTTCCATACCTCAAATTTATTAATTTTTACATCATGAATTTGACTCATTCAATAAACTACAAATCAACTCTAGACTTTTAAAATAAATAAAAATAAAAATAAAAATAAATTAAATTAAAATAGTAATCATTACATTAAAAAACACACTAAGTACCATAAAAAATATTGCACCCTTTCATGATAGAAAAAACAAGCTAATGAACTAAATGATGATGTCGTCCATAATAAATCAAAACCTATATTGTGGGGGACACTCGTTCAATGGGACCACTCCGGAATCTAAGGCGGAGAATATAAGAAAAATCCCAAAAGCGGATGTAGATTGTTTTAAAATTCTCTAGAGCTTTATGCCCATGCTAGTGGCTTTGTTTATTTCGTGTTCCCTTGTTTTTTTTGTATGAAATGGACAAGCGTTAGAGATTTGAAAGCATATAATGTCTTATTCACACTCATTTTAACTAAATGCATTCTAAAATTCTCTATTATAAACATTAATTCATAATATTTAAATTTAATATCTTATGATTTATTAGTCGCTAGGTAGGCTACATATAGTGTGAGCAGGGCTTAAATTTGATGGTTTCATTTTCAATCTCTTAAATAAAAGGAAGAGAATGAATTTTCGATTTCTAATATCATTATGATGATTAAGAAAATTATTTCATAAATTTTATTAATCTTAAATAAAATAAAATTAAAGTTATATATATGATTTAATATTTTATAATATTTATAACATTAATTTTAAAAATTATTATTAATAAATAGAGTGATTCTATCTATTAATATTGATAAAATTAATTCCATAACATTTAATATTAATAATTATATATTTATTTTTGTTTTAGAAGTTATAAACTTTTTAAATAATAATTATATTAAATTATTAATTATAGTTTGTTTTGAAAAATATATATAATTTTTTCCACGTGATTGATACCACAGGGAGAGTAGGGAGACTATATCTCGTGACCTCTTGTTCACAAAAGGATGCTTTAACCAATCAAGCTAGGCCCACCACCCCTTGTTTTGGAAAATATTATGCATGCATAATCTATTCAATTTTTTTACCATGCACTAATAAAAGTTCTAAACTATTAAATTAAGGGAGGAAAATAATAATTGTAAAATCAATAAATATGTAAAATATATTTCCATCTAGAAATAAAAGGGTTCCTTTAATGATCCCAAAATGGGGAATTTTTTAAATCAATCTGTGTTTTATAGTAGATAAACAAAATAAAGGTTTTCAAGAATGTGAAGTTTTGAATACAATTTTACTTATTAGATAATTAAAAAGAGAAATTTCTTTAAATAGATTCTTAATTGATTTAGAAATAAGGTGACTTGTAATCCAAAATTTAGAGTCTAGAATGGATTAAAGAAACAGATGCATACATATATAAGTATTTCAAGAAACATATTTTTGGATGGAGAAGAACCTATCTGAATGCAGATTTCCAATCCTTCCTTGTTGAGCCAATACCCTCTTAAATCCCTTCTCAATCCACTTAAAGCCTTCTCCTTCCTGCTTGAATGCCTTCTTCTTCTTCTCTGTTCTAACCTGCAAAATTATTCTTCCCAAAGACTCCTCTCTATCTTAAGAAATTGCTACCCTTAGAATTGCATGAAAAAAATAATCTCGACAAAATGAAATGATAATGAAGAATTTGAGTTTCATCCCCCTTGAAGAGGTTGAAGAGTTGTATTTATAGGAGATGTATGTTTGATCGACGGTCAAGATTTGATGATAAAATCAACGGTCAAGATTGAGGAAGAGAATAGGAAAGTTTCCATTCAAACTTATGAAAGGATAATAATGAATTTTCAATTTAAAAAGATGGATAATGGTGCACATGAAGTTTCCCACTTAATACATAGTTATGTAAAAGAAGTTTCCAAAAGAAAGAGTAGTTAATTGATAAGTTTTCGATTCTGAAATGAGGCGGAGTTAACTAATAAGAGACGAGGTGTTGACTGGAATTAGAAAGTTGAAGTAGAGAATTATGACAACTTTTAAATAATTAAAATTTATTTATTTTTCATTCTCTCATAATTTGAAAAAGATTCATACTTCCATAAATAGATTTTTGTATCATAAATTTTATTTATTTATTTATTTATCAAGGTGTCTATTTGATTTTCTAAATATTTTAATTTATTTTCCCCTTAGTTTTAACTTTATAAATTATCATAAAATAATAATTATTTCAAACTAACTTAACTTAATAATAAAGAGTTTTCCAAATGTTCTAAGAAAGAAGGTCGTAACAATTATCCTCATGTGTTGTGCAATAATAATTCTACCAATTCTTTACTAGGAGATAAACTTTTAGAAGAGCATATGTGATGCTTTATTGATCAAAAAATTGATTAACCACATATTATGAATATATTTGATTAAGATAATTATATCGAGCATCGACATCTATCTTTCCTTCACACATAGGGATGTCTAGATTGATTTGTACATTGTATGGCATGTGACCACCAAATGATTACTGTAAATTGGTAGGATTTTGAGCTTGTCTAAAAAGTTACAAAAATAGATCCACGATGCCCACTCTTCTATGTGCATAATGTTCCTCTAATTATTCGCATTGCCTTTACAAAGCATTCTCTGTTATCTTTTAGAACATTTTTGGTGTTGGCATGGTTAACATTTTGTCTCCCATCTAAAAACATGAAGTTACAAAGTATGATGAAGGGTCACATGTTTCAAGAATTAACTTATTGTATTTATACCTCATGTGAATGGTCACACAAATAGAGATGACCATTCACTTATCACATCAATATCACTAAAAAATGACGTGAAGGGAGATGGCTATGATACCAACGATCTAGGCCTCAAGTGTAAAGCTCGGTGGACAACCCAATCAAATATATTTAAGTAGATTATATGTGCAAAAGTTGAGTTATGATAACGATTCAACAATACATAAAATTATTGAACAACAAAAATAGAGAACAAACAATTAGAATTGTAACAAGAAAATTATATTTGAAAGGAAGCAGGAATATGTTTCCTACACTAATCTATGGAAGGAGGTATGTGCAAATAAACCAAATCTCTACAATTAAAAGAAAAAATACACAACAAAATAATATATCATAACACAATGACTTATGTGGGGAAAACCCTTTTAGGAGAAAAACCCACACTCCAAAGCAACTCAATGTATTTTAATTATTAATCAAAGGTTAGAATACATTTACAAATTCTAATCCTTTATAGGTGTATAGATTGGTCCCTTATGTAATGCATACAATGGGAAAGGTGTTGTACACCTTATATAAAATAAGTTAATATTGTAAAGTGCCTACCTTGAAGTAGGATGCCACACACCATGTAGTGCAATATTTTCCTAGGTACTTGTGTGTAATATTATAAATATATCTAAATTTAGAGTTCATTTAAATTGCATTTAATGTGGTGTCACATGAAGACTAGTCATTTTGAGCTCTTGGATTGGAGAAAGTATTTTGGGTTTTCTTTGGAGGTTGTAACAACTCTTAGGCGTGGAGTCAAACTTGGATGCCTACCTTAGGAATGACACTTAGGTGCATTTATTAGAAAACTTAGTTTTCTTGTTGCTTCTGTGCCTACATATATAGTGTTTGGAATGTGATGAGTATCATTGTTGGAAAATAGATCTATGTTAAAATAGCTCCACAAAGTGAGTTGAAGATGTCCTTATTTACTTGGAACAAATTTCCCATTGTATTATAATTTTCTTACTATGAATACATAAAGAGTGGTTTACAAGGTCTTTTCCTAAGAGAATTTTCCATGATAAATCTTGTATTAAGTGTTTATTTTTCTACTAAAATGTTTAGGTTCTATTTTATTATACAATTATTGTTTAGTTAAGATTAGTATTATTTCCTTTAGTATCATTGTTTCAGTTTGGTTGGGGGTGCTTGTGCCTCTTGCTATCTAAGAGTCTCGAGATGTGTGGATGACTTCTAGTCCTTCCTTAGGCTAACCCTTTGAGGGTTGATCCTTGTTTAAGTGAGATGATTCATCATTTGCACTTTGGTACAATTACTACTGCTTAACATGGTGATGATTTTTTGTTTCTAACTTTTTTATAGTATTTTCCTATAGTGGGTTGTGTGTATCAATTGTTTCTTGGTTAAATCTACATATATCTCAAGACTCATAAATAGTAAGAGGCACAAGCACCCCCTAAGTAGACAATGGAGGCACAATAATTCTATAGGAAATTATATTAATGTTAAAAGTATACTTGTATAATAAAACATAACCTAAATGTTTTAGATGTGTGTATGTGTGTGCATGTGTGAATAAGAAAATCCTTGTATAATAAAACATAGCCTAAACATTTTAGCAAAAAAATCAGTTAGCACAATTTATTGTATGACTATAATATTTAAGTTATATTTTATTATGCAAGTATTCTTTTGTTAACATTTGTATTATTTTCTATAAAAACATTGTGCCTTTGTTGTCTAGTTAGGGGTTACTTGTGCCTCTTACTATCTAAGGATCTCGTGATGGGTGGGTGACTCTTGATTGAATCCCTCATATTAATCCCTATCCTCAAAAAGAGTGGGTGACTCTTGATCCTCCATGGGACTAACCCTCTAAAGATTAATCCCTATCGTAAAGACAAATTAGCATCTCCTCTCTAATACAATAAGTGACTTTTTGTTTCTAAATTTTTTTAATAATATTTGCTTAAATATTAATAGATTGTCCATGTAAAACTTTTTAAATAAATCTTCATATTTTCTCTGTATATCAATGAAAATATGCCATAATATATTTGTAAGATAACATGGAAACATGCCAAAGTGGAGACAATAACACTCATCAGTAGGACCTATAACACCTGGTTAGACAAACTTTTGTAGGTCTTCCTCTGTCATATATTTAAGCTTGTAATACAATTTACCAATGCGATCTCCTCCCATTTGACAGCCTATTTTTTTACCTCGAGTATAGAGAAAGCTTTAATCTTAAAGTATTTCAATATATCTTTATCTAATAATTCCTATAATCTCCAAATAAAAACAGTAGGGTTATCACTTATTTTAGTTTTCCTTATACAACCATTCATTCTGCTCATTTCTGCTAACATAAATCACAGATGAATCATATTGATTTGAGGGTCCTCTGAAAGCCATCTGTGTGTACAACTTAATTTCACTTCAAAACATAAATCATGTTTATATGCCACTGCACTTATATAAAAATACAATAGTTCTCATCTCCCAAGACTCGATTACATTTTCCTGTAGACAGTCTTACTGCTTGGATATGCTTTAGATGAGTACGTTGGTCTTATGGGCATGCAAAGACCATATTAGGTGTTTTAGGTTTCTGACTAACTGTACAATCTAATTTGGAGGAGAATGAGCTCCAACAATAACTTTTGCCACAGACCATTTCAAAATTATAAGATTTCTTGATGGACTTGTATCACTAACTCTGGACAAACCTACATCTCATGTGTATATATCTGTATATATACAGAATCTATTGGATGAATCCCATACATGGAATTTAATTCTAATGAGAACTAAAGGCTCAGCCAAATGATATTTGGCAATCTAAATACACCATTCGTCACATATTTCAGCCAGTATATTATAAAAACATGCCTTTACCGCAAACAAAAAATGGATTCCTCTTGTTCTGCTTTCACTTATTGCTTCTCTGTGAAGATTTGACCTGCTCCTGTTGCAAGAATGGGGGCACACCCTTCCTAGTGCGTACACCATCACAGCATGAACACTAGTAATGACAAATCAAATCAATAGCCAAAACTCATTAGAACTTATTTGCTCATTGGCAAATATGCAGATTATTCAAAATCAAAGAAAGCAGACTTATGAATCAGAAGAATGCAACCAAGGAAAATGAAAGATACCTTTTTTGTAAGGGAACCTAAACACAAAGGACAAGAAATAAAATGCACGGAACCCAGTTCACATTTTATGATTCCGGTAGATTGACACAGGTGGCATTTCTCTACTCCATAACCAGAACATTTGGTGCATTCCTCCTGCAAAATATTCTCATTCAGTTTTTTATTTTGCAGCACAATTTCACACAAACCATGTAACAATTAAATAAAACCCAACTCCTCTTGATATCTTCCCAATCTACAGGAAATCTGATTTTATATATATATACCATTTCAGAATAAGACTACATATGGAAGTGTTGGAAAATGAGTCAATCTTAAATCGAAGATGGATTAGTCATCAAGAAGGTTGGTAACTCAGTGTTAGAGCATTCTGGCAGCAATGGGAGGTCTTAGTTTCAATTCCTAGCTAATCCATGAAAAGTTTAATATGGTATCAAAACCCAGGTTAGCAGAGCCAGGCCAAACTAGAATCCTCAAACACCTACAGTGTGGCTCAAGAGGGTTGTTGGAAAATGAGCCATCTAAACTGAAGATGGACTTGTCACCAAAAGGATCGGTAACTCAATAGTAGAACATCCAGCAATAATGGAAGGTCCTAAATTCAACTCCTAACTAATTCAGGATAAATTTAAGAAGCAAAGATCTTTTAAAGACCAAAGCATAAACAGAATATGAATTTGGCATATGAAGATCTAAAGATTTTTTAGAGTTGTAGAAACAATTCTAAAAGGCACTTTATTTTAACATATCCAAAATGAGAGAAATGTATTTTTGTTGAATCCCATTAGAAAGGAGACAGCGCAGGTTCTATCTCATTAGCGTGGAAGTAAAGCAGGCTCCGTCAATCCTCTACACCCGGAGTACACAGACTAACTCTGGTATATCTTTGAAATCAGTGCATAGAATTTGCATAAGAGACCAAAAAAGTGGGTTTTCCCACAATACCTCTGAATTGGCATAAGAATTTTCTTTTAAACTTTTATTGATAATGTTGTCCAATTTCTGAGCTTATTTAAAACAAACTATTCTATTCTAGAACACAAGTTTATCTAAAGAATTACTTCTGTGGTGTTAAAAGTCTCCAATTTTAAGATTCCAAGGGCCTTTCTTAACAATTAGGTTCAGTAAGAAGACGGTTCACAAGAATACTGAAACTGCAGAGGAGTTGTTGAAGTTATGACTTGAGGAATGTTCCACCTCTTAGCTTGTTAGTTTCCTTGTTGTGTATGTGCTGTTTCTATCGGCTATAGTGTTTATTTTTTCTAAATTCTCTGTTTTCTTTTTGAAAATTTTGTATGTCTTAACCTTATAATTTGTTTTGTAACAGGGAAGGGACCTTTTCTCTGTTTTTTAATCAAATCAATTAAACTTTATAAATTTTAAATAAATAAATTATTTGACACCTTTTTATTTGTATGAAGTGATTAATGGAATGACAATCTCTCCTTTTCGAGGTAACAGTTCCTGGTTGAACTGCAACTGTTTGATGTTTAAGTAAAGTGGTCTCGGAGCAGGGTAAGACTTTCAGTTATGTAACTGTGGATTGTTGTGTTACTAACTTGTTTCAATTTTGCCACAATTAAAGGCAAATCAATTGGAGAACATGGGCAGCATTAGATCTCTAAACAAGTTGTGTCATAAATTCTATCTTTGCCAATGGAACCTCAACTTATGGTGAAGAATGGCCACAGCTTATCTCATACCCTGTGGGCAAATCATGGGAGCTCCCCAGATATCTTAATAATATGTGTTATCAATTTTCAAAAAAATTGTCTGAATTTCAGGGTGCATGGATTAGTCAATTTACCTGAGATGAATTCATTCCCAACAAAGAGGCTCCAGCAGTGGTGATACCCAAAAGTGCAAAGACCAGTGCCATATACAATCCAGCCCCTCCTGCATTCCCAAACAGGGTCACAAAGCTTAAGATTGAATCCACACACCTAACCTGATATAAAATATAAAGAAACAGAGTAACAGAAATCCTGTAAAAACATATTTTCACCTGCAAATGGCTTTGACAAGGTTGCAGTGGGACCTGCACCTAAAATAATGTACCCACTGCTAGTCTGCCCATCAAAGCTCTGTGATAGACTAAGGGAAGGACTCCCCACTCTAGAATTTCGCCTTCCTTTGCTACCTGATGAGTAAAAACAACAAAACTATCATACATATTGAAACCCTTGAATTGAAACTACTCAGATCCATGCCCACAAAACAAATAAACAAACCTTGATTATGTACCACAAAATTGGTGGTCTGGTTATCATCTGCAACTGCCTCAGAATTTTTATAACCAGGAGAAATGGGTCTTGATGAAATTGGTTTGTGCTTCACACCATCATGGTTATAAAGTACCCATGACGTGGTCAGAGCATCTTCCATAGAGGAGCTCCTGAAGGACTGGCTTGAATAACTATTGTGTGAGCTTCTATTATAAATTCTAAACTGAATTTTGCATTTTTTAATGCCCCTGATAGCTCTTCTGGAGGTGGGTTTGAAACTGATGCCACAAATTCGGGCTCTTTCACATACCGACGATAAAGATGATAAACTTTCAAAGGAAAAGGCCATGGCCTGTAAAACTATCCAGACAACCGTCTGTCTAAATAATATAAGCATAAATAGAATTGCCGAGGAATGTGAGTGAATAACGAGCGTAGATTTTTCGATGAAAAGACGGATTTTTCTTCCTGTCTCGGAATTCTTTTCTCTCCCGTTCACCATTCATTTCTATAAATTACAATTTTTAGAAGACGTGGCAATTTGTAGACCAGTCAGCGAGGTATAGTTGGCAATCGGGAATATAATCCAAGACAGATGATGTTTCTTTAGATAATTCATTATTTGTCTGTTAATACCTGGACAGATATGGAATTGGCGTTCACCCCACATGAATGAGTGGCAACGAATGAATGAGAGGACTTTGTTTTATCCTTGTCCACATGCAACGACGACTTCGTGGGCAGGCCAGGAATTTGACGGTCACCACTACCTGTCATATAATTTTTTTTTGACGGTTTGGTCATTTAAATGCCTGTAAAAAAAAATATGTTTAATTTATGAATTTTTATATACAATCTTTTATAAATGCAATATCTTGAAAAATCAGAAAACAATTATAATTATTAATAATAAATATAAAAATCTACTGATATAATTAACAATTAACAAAAGTTTCTAAGTTCATATTAAAAACAAATCTTGTTAAATATATTCTAAAAGTTAAAAATAATTATATTCTATTTTGAAAAGATTCTAAACTAATATATATTTTTATAATAATAATATAAATCACATATATTAATATAAAAAAAGATAACTATTATAAAAATCTCAAAGTTTCTAAATTCATATTAGAAAATATTTTAAAAAGTTATATTCTATTGTAAATTAATTCATCTTTTTATAATAAAAATTATAAAATGATATATATTACAAATATAAATACTATATTATATTTTGCTTATAATAATTTTTTACAATTTAATACAAATTTAGCAAGTCAAACTATACGGTCTAATAAATTTTATAGCTGTAATATACGGTCAAAAATTGAAAAAACGGTCAAATAGACCATCAAATTCCAGGCCTGTTCGTGGGGTATTAACTCTGCAAATTGCTATACAAGGACGGAGAATGAGAAGACTAAAAAATTTAACCTGAAACATTTAAAACTTCAGGTGTCTATCAAAATTTGTCAATATTTAAGATTTTTTCCTCGAGATTATCTATATAGATAGATAGGACAATTACATCACTAGCATGATTTATCTTTAGAAAAATTTATGTAAAAGACATCGACATATATCATCATGGAGACACATTCTATTGTATTTTTATTATATCATTATGGGAACACACATTTTTATTGTATTTTTATTTACTATAAAAAATATGTTTAAAATTAACATTATTAATATACACTCAAATAATGGTCAATAGTGGCATGGTGTGATGGTTAAATTGTTGTGTTGTTATTATTGTCATCAAGGGTCAAACCCCATTGGGGTGTGATTGTTGAGAATTTATATTGGGGATGAGGTCCCCTGTTTGTGATCTCACCAATTCATAGCTTTGAGTAAAAAGCATTTACCCCTCTTAATAAAATATTAATTTATAAATCATATATATAAAAACAACACCGAGAGATATCCTTCTCGAAGCGTCTATTACACTTTTATGTGAGTAATTAATTAAAAAATAGATGCCTCAAGAAGGATATCTCTTGGCATTTATATATATATATGCTAGTAGCATTCACAACGTGACATGGAAGACAAAATTATTAGGGTTAGGGTTAGGGTTAAGGTTAGGGTTAGTGTTATAAATTAGGGGTTGGGGTTAGGGTCAAGGTTCAGATTAGGAGTAGGGTTATGGTTAGGGTTAGGATTAAAGATATAATTAGTGTTAAGTTATGGGTTAGGATTAGGGTTAAGGTTAAGATAAAGGATAGTGTTAAGATTAGGGTTAGAGATAGATTAGGATTAGGGTTAGGGTTTAAAATCAATATTAGGGTTAGGGTTAGGGTTAGAGATGGAATTAGATTAGGGTGGATTTAGTGTTAGTATTAGGATTTAGGTTATGGTTAGGGTTATGTTTGGAGATATAATTAGGATTAGGGATAGGGTTAGTGTTGAGGGTCAAAGCAACACAACAATAACATTAAATAGAATATTACTATTCTATTTCTCCTGAAAGAGAAAGATAACACATGGTGACCTAACTCCCAAGGTTCTAGTAATTGGTTCTTAATTATGCTAATATCACTCAGTGGTTGATATAACTGTAATATTCAAGGGGCCTTTGCTGGTAACAAGGAACATGACTGCATAGCATCAATTAGTCTACATTGGGGGGGGGGTTTAAATAAAATAAAAAGATGAATCAGAGCTTCAAATCAAAGAAACATGAATAAAATTCTTACATATCAAGACATGCATATCCATAATGAGTGTTTATTCCACCTAACCACAACTATAGCAAGATGCAATCCATAGAATAAACTATGATACTGCATACATCCATAATGCTAATTCAAATACCATCAACATTCACTAAACTTACTTCAAAACAAATCACTCACTCGTCATCTAAAACACAAATCAAATGAATACGATAACAACTTCATCCACAAATAATCCAATGATATAATCTTGAATCCAGTTCCTTCTATTGACTTTCATCAAATAAGAAACAATTAAGCACAACAAAAATCACTGGCGTATGGATTGATCATGTACCATTAACCTTATCAAAATAGATCCAAACTTTAAACCATAACATAAAAATGTATGAAAAACTATAAAATAACCAAGTTTTATTGAACTTTTAGAGTATCTCTCCTAAAACATAGAATCCTAGATCTAATCTCTATTTTTCTATCATTAGGTGGCTGATCTTCCTTCAATTAGCTGACCTTTACAAAGTAGAACCTAATAATACATATAGGGTGCCACATGCACAAGTTTCTCAATTATCAATCAAGATCCACAATTAATGGAGCCGAAACTGAACATAGAAGTAGATTAATGAACCCTTGTTTCAAGGCTAATCACTCTATTGTACAAAAAAAGAAATCTGATACTCCAAGAAGAAAGTGAAACCCACAGATCAAACTCAGAGTTGAGCTTATGTCAAACCCCACAAAAAGAGGAGAAAAGCAGATATTGAGTATGGTGAAAAGAGTCAGTTCACTTTTGCACTGAATGCTCAAGGATGTACTCGTCATAACTGGAGAACACTTGTTGAAGAGTACCCGAATCCGGCCCATCCAACCAATCACCTTCAAATTTGATCCTTTCAAATTCTTCAGAAACCAACCTTTGCATCTCCTTTAACTTGATTAACTCCTTTCTAGTAGTTCTTACCTCCTCCCTGATATCCATAAACTGATCTAATAATAGATTCTCCCCATTATCTCCCTTTTGCATAATTTCCTCAAACCTACCCCTCCATCTCTCCCTTAGTTTATCCAAAGATAGGCCTTCTTTGTTTGAGGAATCTAGGTTAATTAAAATAGCCACAATTTCCTCTAATTCAACCATCTGTTGATTCAAATCTTTTCTCATTTCTCTAACTTCTTCTTGATTCCCATGAATAGTCCTAGACTTATACCTTATGATGCTCACAGTTTTTTCCACAAAATCTACATTACCATGCTCAAGAATTGAATATTCCAGCAAGGTGGACTTGGGCACTTTTCTAATATCTTCAAGCCTTTTAACTCATTCCTTGTATTCATCATCCTGCTTATCCAGATCCTTGGCCTGCTGATCTAGATCCTCTACCAATTCAAGAGCATCCTTATGAATTTTAGAACCCTCAACAAGAACACCATCAACCTCCTGGTTGAGCTTATCCAACCATTTATCCATCATTCCTACCCTGCTTTTCATTTGAACCAAATCATCTAATTCCTTCTTTGTTAACAAAACTGGGGACTCAGGAAGAGCAGCTTGTTGGGAAATGGGACTTGAAACATCTTTCAAAAAGCTATGGAGTTGATCCAATTGAGCCTTAAGCTCATCCTTCCTTTGTTTATCCTTGATCATCTGGGATTTAGTTGAAGAGGCCACAATATCAATCAAACTCATTTGTTGGTTTATTGTAGGCTTTCCCAAGTTTATCGCCCCCAACTGATAATCAATGATTTTCATATCATCATGGCTCTTCTCCATTACGGGTATGGCACATTTAGCAACAATATCTCCAGCATAAGTGAGCCTAGTAGAGTGAAGAACCCGAGCCTTCTTTTTAGGTTTCTCCTTCCCAATTTCTTTCATCATTTCCTCCAAATTCAACGGTTGTGGTTGAACAACTTGTTTTCTTTCCAAGTCCAGTTTTAACCAAGTAGGAGCAATAGGAGTAGTGGCTACCTGGGTTGAAGAAGAAGTAGAAGACAGAGGTTGTAACAATGTAAGCTCTGGTTGAGAATCAACTTCCTGCACATTTTGCTGATCACTTTGTTCCTTTTCCTGTGTTAACCTTTCTGCTTCATTTTTATCCTTCTGCTCTTGCAGCCTTTAGCCTCCAGCTCCTACTTTAAACATTCTTCTTCCACTTTCTTTTTCTCTAACATTTGATCTTGTTGCTTCTTCAACTCTTCAACATAGTCCCATGCCTCCTTGGACTTATTTTCATATTCAACAATCTCAACAGCCTCTCTTTCCCTTTTCAAGTGTTCTTGCTCTTCCCTTTTCCTATAAGCCTCTTCTTGTGCCTTGAGCTTAGCTTCAATAACTTAATTTTCTCTTCTCTGTTGGGCCTTTTCCTCTTCAAGGTTATGAATCTTCTACTGCATCATCAACTTATCTCTCTCTTCTTGTATCTTGAGCTCCTGCTCCTTTTGTTGTTGTTGAGCTAATTCATTAGCCTTGACCTTATCTTCCAACTCCTTCTACTTGACCGCCAATTTAGATTGTGCCTTGGCCTCCTCCTCTTGTTGCTTAGCTGATGCCTCATCTTGTGCCTTGGAATCAACTTCTCTTTTTGCATCTTCAAAGAGTTTCCATTGATCTTCCTCAATCAATATGTGTTCGGTCCCTGCATCATTTGTCATATCAAAAGATGTTAATACATGATGCTCTTTATTAGATGGAGTCTTTTTTGAATCTGTTTCTACATTATGTATCTCAATTTCATCCTCCATTTGCTTTAAGACCTCCGCTTCATCATGGAGGGCTCCCTTTGGTGATTCTTGACCTAATTCTTGTGTATGAGAGGGCTGAGTAGATACCTCCCCTGCAGCAGATGTAGAATCCCCCACCTCCGCAATTGTTTCATCTTCCTGCACCTTTGGAAGGTCTTGAGGAACCACCTCCTCTTGTGTATTAGAAGGCATAAAATCTAAGGGTTCCTTAGGTGCCATCCTTCTCTTTTCCCTTTTATATCCTTGGGTCATACCTGCAACTTTCCTCTTCTTAGATGATTGAGGCTCGACCTGATTAGCCCTCAAACTCACCTAGTGAATACTTTTATCTAGCACTGGTCTTGCAATCTGCTTTATGTCAATTGTCTCCTCAGCATTCCAATCTATTGGATCAATATTTTTAGTACCAATCCTATCTGCATCATACCCAAGATCCAAAACTATCCCATCATCAAACAATGTTTCTGGAATGTCTTCTTTTATCCCAAACTCAACCATAAGTGGGATAGGTATCCTTTCATAATTCTTTTTCCTAAGGTCATATTCATCCTACAAGTCCTCCCAAAAATCCTCCAATAGATTAAAGAGCTTCTCAAAGACACTGGGAAGCAAAGCCCTCAACTTGTGCTTGGGGTCATAGTACTTCCTTGTAGTGTACAAGCCCAAATTTAAATAAACTAATTCATCATAAACGGCCTTAGCTACCTAAATGTGTGGACAACTAAATACTCCCAGCCTCATTGGAAACTTATGGCAACCAGTCTTGTGTTTGTTGCCAAACTGGAAATTAACAACCAAGGCTTGATAAATAAACTCCATTAGAATGATCCTATCACCACAACATCTAGGTAGCAAATGGGGGTGACCATCAAAACCTGCTAACCTAAAATAGGTGAATGTGGGGTACTGGATAAAACAATGCCCCCATTATTCACAAAAGCCATTGCCTCCCTGCTACGCTTATATCCCGCATCACCATTAAGTTTGTTAATAATGACATAAAGAAAGGCATCATTTACCCTTCTATAATGTTTCTCTGATGCCTACAAGGTGAGTTGATTATAATACTCCCACACTCTCCTCTGTCCTTGGGCTTCCCCCAATATACCCACTGTTTGAAGTCCAAGAAAAATCCCCACTCGGGAAACTGCATAAACTACATAGGAGGTCATAAAGAAACGCTTGGTTTCTCTCACTTTTATCATTTGATTGTGAATGTTGTATGATACTATCATTGACCAATCAAATTGTTGCCTCCCATCCAAAATAGTTTGGATAAAAGGAAACATCCATTCCTTAAACAGTGAAGCATCCCTCTTTCCAAACACCCTAGAAAGGAACATGATTATATCTGCAATTTCTTTACTAAAGTCCACCCTCTTAGGCTAGTCTGGAAGCTTGGTCAAAGACTTCTTCTCCACCCTCATCCGAGTCTTATTCATGTGAAATCTATTCCTCTCCTTATTATCACTATAAAGCTTCAAAGCCTCTACCTCATTTAATTGCCTAGGATTCTTGGGATCAGGTATATTAAACAGGAATTTGATCATTAGAGGCATGAAGTCAATAATGACATTACCCTTTACATCCACGTGCACTGCCTAGTAGCATGGTTATATGCTCTAGCTGCTGCAAGAATCAACTCCGGCCATTGGATAGATAGGGGGAAGAGTGCAACATGTGCCAGTCCAGATTGAACAATCCTTTCCGTCCTTCCTGTGACTTGTTCCTTGGTGAATGTCTCCTCATGCAATTCTTCATAGTTAAAAGGGCCCAAATTGGTGTCAGCAATATCAACCCCGTCGGAATCAATTTTACTAGTTGTGAGGGAAAACTCCCTATGATTACATCTCAAGGTATACAGAAGCTGTTCCACCTTGATTTTCTTTGGTCTAACTCCTTGCCATGACATTTCACCTGGTTGGCTTCTCTGAGAGGCCTCATCTAATGCCGCTCACATTTCTTGATTTCTGCAACAACTTCCTGTATTAGATGAACAAAACATCCAAGTTAGCCAATCATATAATCCCTTCCCCATCCTCCTAAGATAACATTTACTTAGTCAAACTCTGCCTTTATCGGAGGTAGAACCGTAGAAGTATTAGGCATAAGAGATATTTCTTATCATGCGGCAGGGCCAGGATCAAAACTGGATGAGGAGCAAAATAGTGTCAAAAGCAGGACTAGAACGAGAACTGAACTAGAACCAGTTGTTAGTTCCAAAATTTCATTTCCACTCTGGATCCGGTTCTGCTAAAAAACAAAGTATAAAGACACATCATAATGAATGGGAGCGGAATAATTTCAAGAAATGGAGAGTATTTCAAACAAGGTACAGTCATATGAACCTTAAACCCTAGGTCACATGGGCTTAAAGGAAATTAGCAATAGCATAGTTTAATCCTCCAACAGCTCCTCTGCACAAAAGATCATTTAAACCATGGAAAAGGTCATTTTGCAAAGGTTGTCGAGCAAAACTCTAGTTCGCTTGACACATTATTTTTGAAAACTAGGGCATAACGAGAATCCCACATAGACAACACAAAAACGATGCAAGAAGACCAGAAACAGGGTTCCAAGACAAATTTCATCACCCAAGCAAGGAAACCTCCCCAAAAATTGAAACCCTAGTTAAAAACTAGAGTACGACAAGACGAAACTGTCACAAAAGGGACAATAGAACAAACAACAGAACAAAACGACAAACCAAAAAAAATAGAATGGGGCAAAGAAGAAAGGATAAAAGAAACAAAATAAGAAAAGAAAAACACAAACGAGCAAACAAATTCATAGAACAAAACCCTCCTACAAATATGCTAAAACAACACACCCAAAAGAACAAACGGGAGAAGGAAAAGCAAAGAAACCTACCTCAAAACGCTGCTCAGGACTAACTAGAATTTAGCCAAGATTTGCTCTACAATTCACCTCCACGATCAAGTCAATCCTTTCGAGACTTTCCTGGCTACGGTTTTCTTAGACAATTCGAATAATAATGATAATGAGGTAGTTTAAACATTATTAAACCTTTAAACATTAATTCGCACCTGCAAACAAGCTGCATTTAATGCCATAAATGTGGTAGTTTAGGGACAGAGCCAACGACATGAACAAATAGTTAAGTCAAGTCCACAGAACATCAAAAGGGAAGGTGAACGCGGATCTGGTTCAGAGACAAGATAAAGAAACCCACACAAAGTTCCTTACTTAATTTCCAACCCTAGATCCGGTCCCGAGAAAAGGGCAATGACCAAAACATGATAGAAGAGGACAAGGGTGAAGATAAAACCGAAATGGAATTTCACAAAGTTCGAAGTTCGATTCCGGGTTTGGCTCTGCTCCTGACCAAAAAGCAAAGAAAAAAACACACAAGCACAAGGGAAGCGGTATGAGAGCAAACACTAGACTTGGCCCAAACAACAAAGAAAATGAGGAAGAAAACGAGTGGAGATAGAGTCAGAACGGGGACATAATATGGAAACTTGAAATTTCATACTTTCCTTCCAATTGTGCTTCCGCTTCTACATGAGAAAAAAAACAAAACACACAAGGAAATGACCAACAAACAAGAGGATGAACCAACCCAAGAGTTTGTTGAAAAAAACCAATAGAACAAAGGAGAAACAAAAGAGAAGGTGGAGTCAGAGTCAGAACTATATCCGAACTAGAAACCTTGAAAAAGTTTTGTATTTAGATTTGGTTCCCGACCCGCCTCTGACAAAGCAAAAGATAGACTTGGGAGAAAAACAAACAAATCCTAAGACACAACCATACAACCAAAGGTGAACAAAACAAAAGAAAAGGGGGACCCATTTTGTTCCAAAATAAAAAATAAAATGGGGTGGTTATGCAAGGCAGAACAGTTAGCACTTGGATTACGGTTACATAGTTAGTGTTAGTATTAGGATTAGGGTTAAGTTTATGTTTAGAGATAGACTTAGGATTAGGGTTGGGGTTAACTTTAGGGTTAGGGTTAGTGTTAGGATTTTCATTAGGGTTAGGGTTAGGGTTAATATTAGAGATAGATGTAGGATCAAGGGTAAGGTTATTGTTAGAGTTAAGGTTAGAGATAGAATTAGGGTTAAGGTTAGGATTAAGATTAGGATTAGGATTAGAATTTAGGATTATAGTTAGGGTTAAGATTATGGTTAGGGTTAAAATTAGAGAGGTGGTAAGGGTTAGGAATAGAATTAGGGTTAATATTAGGGTTAGGATTATGGTTAGGATTATGGTTGGGGTTAAGATTAGAGTTAGGGTTAGGGTTAGAGAGAAATAGAGTTAGGTTTATGGTTAAGATTATAGTAAGAATTAGAGTTAGATTTGGGGATAAGGTTAGCAAATTAAGTTTAGGGTTAGAATTAGTATTAGGGTTAGGATTAGGATTAGTTTGAGGATTATGGTAAGGGTTGCAATTAGGGATAGGGTTAGGGTTAGAATTTGGATTAGGGTTAGGGTTAGGTTTAGGGTTAAGCTTAGGGTTATAGTTAGATATAAAATTATTGTTAGATTTAAGGTTAGGAATATGGTTAGGGTTAGGGTTATATTTAAGGTTAATATTAGTATTTGTGTTACAATTAGATATAGAATCATAACCCTAACTAAACCCTAACCCTAACCATAACTGTAATCATAATTGATCCTTGACCCTAATTGAACCCTAACCCTAATATTAATTGAATATTAACTCTAACCTTAACCATAACCATAACACTGATTTAACTCTAATCCTAACCCTATCTCTAACCCTAATTGAATTGTAATCCTAATCCTAACTATATGTGATGCCTAACTATATTTGAACATTAATATATCCTAAACCTAATTGAATTCTTTCCCTAATTATACCCTAACTCTAATTGAACCTTCATTGAACCCTAACCATAAACTTGATCCTTATTAAGCTCTAATATAAAATGAACAGTAATTGAACTCTAACCCCACCCCTAATTGAACACTTACCATAATTGGACTCTAAAAATTTTCCTAATTAAACCCTAGCCCTATTTTAACCTTTACCTTATCCCTAATCCTAATTGAATTCTAACCATAAATTTGAACACTATTTTAATGTTGACCATAAATTTGAACACTATTTTAATCCTATCCCTAACACTAACCCTTATTCTGATTGAATCCTAACTATAATCCTAACTCTAATTGATTCCTAACCCTAATTGATTCCCAATCCTAACCCTTTAATTGAATACTAAACCTATCTCTGATTATAACTCTATTTGAACCCTAGTTGTAACCCTAACCCCAAACTTTATCATAAAATCATAACACTAATTGAACCCTTAGCTTAGCCCTAATTGATGCCTAACCTTAATTGAATGCTAATTTATCAGAACCCTAATTAAATCCTAACCTTGTTTCAATTGATCCCCTTTCCTAACACGTTAATTGAATACTAAACGTAACTTTGATTGTAACCCTATTTGAACCCTAAATATAACCCTAACCCCAAGTTTTATCATAGAACCCTCACCTTAACCCTAATTGAATGCTAATGTACAATAGCCCTAATTAAATCTTAACCATTTTTGTACCTTAACCTTGATTGAACCCTAACCACAAACCTAACCCTTATTAAACCCTAATTAAATAGACCCATAATTGAACACTAATACTAACCCTAATTGAACACTATCCATAATTAGACTCTAACCATAATAAGAATTAAAATGTAACCCTAATTTAACCCAAACCCTAATTGAACTCTAACCATAACTCTAAACACTACTTTAATCCTAACCCTAACACTAACCTTACACCAATTGAACGCTAACTATAATCCTAACTTAAATATTTAATTCTAATTGAATCCTGACCCTAATTAATCTTACACCTATCCTTGATCATAACCCTATTTGAAAACCAACTGTAACCCTAAACCCAAGCTTTATAATAGAATCCTACCCCTAATTGAACTCTAAACCTAAGACTAATCCTAGTCCTAACCCTTACCCTAACTCTAAGCCTAATTGAACCCTAACCCTAACACTAATTCTAACCCTATTTGAATCATAACTTTAATTGAGCCCTAACCGTAATTGAATCCTAACACTTACCATAGTTAAACTCTAATTGAACAATAACAATGCATAACCTAGTTATAGCCCTAATTGAATCCTAGTTGTAACCCTAATTCAACCTTAATTAAACTCTAGTTGCATCCAAACCCTAATACTAACTCTAATTGAACTTTAATAACACTTACCATAGTTAAACTCTAATTGAACAATAACACTTTTTAACCCTATTCATAACACTAATTGGATCCTAGATGTAACCCTAATTCAACCTTAATTAAACTCTAGTTCCACCCAAACCCTAATACTAACTCTAATTGAACCTTAATAACACTTACCATAGTTAAACTCTAATTGAACAATAACACTTTTAACCCTAGTCGTACATAACACTAATTGAATCCTAGTTGTAATCCTAACTCAACCTCAATTAAAACCTTATTGCACCCAAACCCTTATTGCACCCAAACCCTAACATATCCCTCATAGTAAATCTAATTGAACCCTATACTTGACCCTAACTATAATCCTAATTGAATCATAACTATAATTAAATTGTAACCCTATTTGGACCATAACCTTAAACCTAAACCTTCATTGAATTGTAACAATAATTGAAGCCTAACCTAATCCTAATCCAAAATCTTATCCTAATTGAACCCTATTCAAAACCCTAATTTAACCCCATGTATTCAAATCTTTGTGAGGTTTATTTATTTAGTATTTCTTATTGATTTATATTTGAAATCTTTGTTTTTTCTCTTTGATTGATTTATCTTTGTGAATTTATCTTAAATATTTTATTTATTTATTTGATCTTTTAATTTATTTTTGATTTTTGATTTATTTTTTCATTTTTTAAATTTATTCGAATCTTTGTGATCATTTTTTTATTTATCTTTTATCTTTGATTTATTTATTTCATCTTTTAATTTATATATGGTAAAGATTCTCAAATCTTTGTGATTTATCTTTGATTTCTTTTTGTGATTAAATCTCTTTGTTGATTTATTTCTTTGATCTTTTAATTTATTTATTTTATCTTTGATTGGTTTATCTGATATTTTAATCATAACTTTGTGATCAAATCTCTAATTTCCCTTTTTGATTGATTTATCTTTGTGATCATATCTTTGATTTCTCTTTGTGATCAAATATTTTTATTTATTTATTTATTTCATTTTTTAGTTTATTCAAATATTTGAACTATGTCAATGGCCCTTGATCTGTTGGTGAAGTTGAATGGTTCTTAATGAGCCCACTAGGGATCAAGTCTTGTTGAGTGCAAGGCTACCTCATCATAAGGGATGAGACCAAGACTGTGCCTTTGGCGAATTTGGCAGAATGGATACCCCTTATTTTTTGGCTCTTAGCTAAAGAGGTCAGAATGGATACCCCTCAATCCTTGGCTCTTAGTCGAAGACGTTCAACAAATCTCTTTGATTTGATTTTTTTGTTTCATTAAATCTCTTTGTTTTGATTTTTTGTTTCATAAATCTCTTTGATTTTGATTTTTTTTATTTCAACAAATCTCTTTGATTTGATTTTTTTGTTTCATTAAATCTCTTTGTTTTGATTTTTTGTTCATGAAATCTCTTTGATTTGATTTTTTTGTTTCATCAAATCTCTTTGCTTTTTTTTTTGTTAGTTCAAATGTCTTCTATTTTGATATTTTTATTTGAGAAAAATCTCTTTGATTTTGATGATCTCCATCCAAAAAAATAAAAATATTTGAATTATCTTTTATCTTCGATTTATTTATTTGATCTTTAATTTATCTATGATAAAGATTTTTTATTTCATCTTTTTGATTTATTTATTTGATATTTTAGTTTATCTAGGGTAAATATATATTCAAATCTTTGTGATTTATCTTTGATTTTTTAATTTATTTTTATCAATTCATTTTTTTAATTTATTTTTGATCTTTTAATTTATTTCTTATCTTTGATTTATTTATTTGATCTTTTGATTTTTTTTTTAAACAAAAGTGACAAGCCACTGTAATATATTATTCTACATATAAATAATTTATATTGGTTTAGAGGGCATATCGGTCGGAAAGAACCAAGAAGAAAACCTCTGGTTATAGCCTGAATCATCACAACATATATAGCCCAAATCATTCCAAAAGATTACAAAATTGTCCCACTAAATGTTACAAATTTGTTCCAAAGTGAGGACCCATAACATATTTTTCAAAAAACTAATTAGCTATAGTACCACCAACCTAGACTTTACCCAACTGAAATACCTGTTGCACAATTGATTCAATAATGAGGCATAATTTTCATGTATATGCACATCAAGCCTTTTCAAAATTGAAATAACTATGCCAAAATTCATTTTTTATTTGTCTTTGATTTAATTATTTGATCTTTTAATTAACTTATTTTTTAATCTTTGATTTATTTATTTGATTTTTTAATTTATTTATAATAAATATTTTCAAATCTTTGATTTCTTTTTGTGACCAAAACTCTTTGATTTTGATTTTTTTTTGTTTTAACAAATCTCTTTGATTTGATTTTTTTGTTTCATTAAATCTCTTTATTTTGATTTTTTGTTTCATGAAATATTTTTGATTTTGATTAAAGGTAAAATATAGGTTTTGAAGGGGCCCAAAACTCTTTACAAAAGAAAGCAGCTGGAACTAAAGAAAACTACAATAAGTATATATCAGCCCATATGCAACAAACAAACAACAAAACATCAACCAAAAAGGAGGACCCCAAACAACAACACTACATGTTCTTCAGGATATCAGCAGCCTCCACATTGCTCGCCGCAACCTTCTGAGCATCATCCAAGACATCAGATAGTTCTTTTTCAAGAGCCCCAACCTGAGCCTTAGTCTTGTTTCTAGTTCTAGCCCCAGGCTCGTCTGTATTCACCTCATTAATCAAAATATTATTCCTATTCCCACCCTTATCAACAAAAACCTCCTCCCCCATCAGCTTGCCACTAGCATCAATATCTTTAGCATGAATAGTCTCCTTGGGATTCTTGGCACTAACAAAAGGAGAGGTAATACCAACAGATTCCAAAGTTAACCACATACTTAGTAACCTCCCCATCCTTGACCATGCTAGCAAAAATTTTCTCCAATTGATCCTCCAGGGCGAGAACTCTACCTTCCAGATTCTATTTCATCTTAAGAGTTTCCTCTGCCACAATATTCAAGGAATTAAATAATTCATCAATCTGGTTTTGAACAGAGGACTCTTCAGCCTTATTCATCACACCCTGTACTTTGACATTTGTCATATTAAGTTCATGAAAAAACCATTTAAATAATTTGAATAAAATAACAGAACTCTCTCTAGCAGTTCCCAGAACATCAGAGATATCTTCCCTATCAAAATAAAAAACCCCCTTTCCCACAACATGTTCCTCCTCAGAGGAGCTTACCTTATCCTGACTGGAAGAGACTTCCTTAACTTTCCCAACAACAATCGAAATTTTTATTTTGTGGATGGAATCTACAATCTCCTTAGCCACAACCTTTCTTTTCTTCAACCGCTCTAGGTGCATAGTCAAGGTATCCACAACATCCTATCCGCTAGCAACCACAACCTTACCTTTTTTCAACAAGTACAGGCTCACAACTGGGGTATCATCAGCATCCTATCCACCAGTGATTGTGAGAGGAGAGTCCCTCTCCAACATTTGACTCATAGAACTTAAAACCCATTTTTTCTTACTTCCCAGCTCCAACTCCTTCTTCTGTTGAGTCATAGGGGGTGGAAATGATGCCACACCATACAAATCATTCTTCTCCTTCAAGCCAAAACTCAACAAATTAGTAGCCACCTCATCACTGCAAGTCTCATAACCCCTTATTAGGACACGACACCCCTTTCTTAGACTTCTCCATAGCAAGGGGTTGTGGACCCACCTCCATAGAAGCAAGAGAGTTTGGGACAAATTCCACATCCTCCTCAAAATCCAACTCCTTCTCCAAGATAATTTTTCTCTTCTTCCCTTTTTTACTAGTTGACTCCTCTTCAGAGACAGTCTCATACTCCACCGGCTTAGATTGCTTACACTTAGGGGTAGCAATCGGCTTAGCTACCTTAAAATATTTAGCATACTCTAAAATTAAAAGGATTAACCCCACATGTAGAATAGGATTGTTGGGGTTTCTCTTATGGTCCTTGAGACCAAAATCCAGCGATGCCAGGAGATAATAGGGAAAGGAAATTATTTTCTTGTGGTAGAAATGATTAAGCATAAGGAAGTGGTAAGCATTTATTGCAAAGAATTGTCCTTCTAGGGTGATATACTGCATGAGTTCCTCGACCACATCTCCCCACAACGCCTTGAGAGAGCTCCTTTGGTAACCCCCACTCTTTGCCATCTTCAAGTCCTTAACTTCATCCCCCTTGAAGAAGATTTGTATAGCAGTTTGCAACTCCTTGTCTCTGAAAACTTTCATACCATCTGTGGGAAACCTAACGATATTTGCTATAAAGTCTTCATTTAGATCAAATTATGTTCTGCCAACTTTAGCACCCTGTTGTTCCATGCATTTGCAAACAATTTCGTAGTTTGTGGATTGTTACCATGCAATCTCTCAAGGTATGGATTCAACCCTCCTTTCTCTAACACCTACCAAACCTCCGGCTTCTTCTTGGAAGCTTTGAAGGAGAAGGGCTCTACGCGGTTCCTATCACCTCCCATGAAAACATAATTTGCAAAGACTATAATCTTGATAGCTCTGAACACAATGAGAAGAAACTTGAAGAAGATGATGTAAAGAATGCCCAAAATTCATGTGAAAATGGAATTAAGGAAAGATAGAATTATGCTCCTAGAGTTTTGTTCCCTAAAAATATCAGCCATCGTACCATTAGCTCATTTCAAATATAGCTTACCCTTCCTACACATAATCATCGGCCACATGAAGATAGTCATGCATGCCACAAGCCATAGTAAATCCTCAACCATTTTAAATTTGGAAATCATTATTAATACTTGCTATTGCCTCTATAGGTAAAGGGTCATTCAAACCCCATCCCCTAACACCTCTAACTCCAAGATTAGTGAAGACAACAACTAATCTGTTGCTCTCTCTCAAAATATGAGAGATGTAATATTCATCAAAAGAATTAAGAATATCAATCAAGTCCCTAATCAAAGAATCAATAGTCCATGAAGGGGTAGCATAATTTTTCAAATTATTGATGATATTGAGAGAGTCCCCTTCAAGCCATACTTTTTTATAGCCTTTGAATTGTGCTAGCTTAAGACCATGATAGGCTGCAACCACTTCCGATTTTGATTTTTTTGTTTCATCAAATCTCTTTTTTTTTTTTGTTAGTTCAAATGCCTTCTATTTTGATATTTTTATTTGAGAAAAATCTCTTTGATTTTATTTTTTTTAAATCTCTTAGATTTTGATATTTTGTGTAATCAAATCATTTTGATTTTGTTTTTTATTTGATG
>VDFB02321498.1:0-46082 GCA_007258455.2 Sequoia sempervirens
AAAAATAAATATATTCATAGTCAATATCTTCATTTATTGACTATATATGGTTCGTGAGTTGTGATATAGATGTGTGTTGTGATAGAGAGTAAAAATAATAATTTACAAGGACATAAAGTTATGAATTTTTTTCTCAAAATAAAAAACATTATTTTCCCATACAAATAACCCTTTGGAATTAAAATGGGGATAAAATTTAATGGTATTTGACCCTTTGAAAAAAGATATAACAAAAGTTATATGTAATTACCCTAGATTTAAAAGGGAGATAAATAAATTCTTATGTAATTACCTTTGGAAAAGGTTGAAATAATTGATTATTACATGAAAAATTGAATCCTAATAAGAAAAAATAAGGTTAAAGAAAATTAAATTAATTCTTTATGAGAGGGTGTAATGGTTTGGAACCACCCCTTAAAATATTATATAAATTAAGAAAATTAAAAATTACATGGAGGATCACTCAAGAAAGAAGGTGGTTTTGTGGGCTATGTGAATAAATTGATACAAGGTGTACATAGTGTGCATCTAACTAGGGGTACAATGTACACTTAGAATTTTTCTAGCTAGAACTATGATGCCTACGCATTAGTGTGTGCATGGGAAAATGTATTATATTACATAGATTCCCCTATGAGTATGTCATAGTTAATAGGGCCTAAATCGCTAAGTTCTTCATATGAAATTCGTTATTTCTATGGTTGAACTTAGATACATATTTAATATTTTTTTTATCAATAAAAGTGGCACTATGGGGCCACGCCCAATTATATTAAAATGAAAGAAATTTACATATGTCCCTAGCAACAAGGTGTAAGAGCTTGTTTACTAGGAGGGTGCTTCCTTTATTTTTCTACATAGGAGCCTTATATACAAATGTTCATGTTACACTATGAAAGTTATAGACAAAATGGGCTATAAACAAAAAAAGCCTTGTATGCATACAAATGTGTTATCCTTTTGTGTAGGACATTAACAAAATGGTCCTATATGCATATATGATAATATTAAAAATTCTAGAGACTAGGAAGAATTTTGTAAATTGTCCTCATTGAGCCCTATTTATAATTTTCCATCGCTCCAACCTCCTCAGAGTCATAGTCCCAAGAAAAGGACCAATCAACTTCATCCACTCCATTGATGCTCGTAATCGCCTTGAGGAAACCAATACCCCATTTAGCCTTATCCCACCATGCAAACATCTATCCTAGTCACTTGGAAGATAAATGGGATCCAAGGCCTATTATATTCATGTATTATTTGAGGTCAAACTACATTGTCTAGTTGTAGACCAATGATCAGAATAATAATGTCTAAGTATTTCTTCAGACCCCTGCACTAGCTTTCCCTCACCAATTTTTGCACTAAGGCCTTGACACATTCTTTATCTTCTCCACAATCCAATAGAACCACCAGGAACGTCAAATCCACCTCAGTATTCATGTGGTAGTGGTATGAGGAGCTAACATACATTTCACCCAAAACCATTTTAATGGTGTACAACACCATAAAATCCTATAATATAAAATTATCTTTATCCTAGCCTCTATAATGTCACCCATGAATGTCATTTGTCTCTTCCTTGCAATAAGGTAGATCATATTATCCATTTTTGGGGAACTAACATGATAATGAGAGGAAAGGCCATCAACACAATGTTTTGTAAGGAAGTTGCAATTATTACATGGCATCTTTGTAGTTTTGAGCACTTTTAGTTTCCTCTTTAGACATATCAACCTTAATATTGTGTGTTAATTATTATCATTAGTGTGACACACTTGCCATATCATGACATCATGAGGTCATTATCCTTAATGGTTGACATGTCCAATACCATCTCCTAGCAACACAAATTGATAGCCTAGTTAGCCATGTAATTGGCCACATCATTAGCCTTCCTATAAACATGTGATATTTTTTTTTGCATTGGGATAAAGTATCCAAAGTTCCTAGATGAATTTGTTGCAAGTATGAGCTCGCCTGGTGGTGTTGTCATTAATGTTTTCATTGATGTCAACACTATTCAGTATGTTGTAGATTGTACATGTATGGTTGAGATGTTGTTGAGATGTGGAGCTATCTCTATGGTGTTGCATATATGTTGGTTTGATGAGTTTCCAAGTGCTTTTGAGAAAATTAATAAAGAAGAGAAGTCAGAGTGTTGAGTGTGTACTCTGGTACATGCTTCACATTTCTCCTGGGTTGATCCTATGCCTATGCAGATCTTAAGGCATTTTGATGGTGATCTGATGATGATACAGTCTGAGTTTCAGTTTCTGGTGAGATGGTACGTAGAATTTGTGTCCACCGGTATATGTGTTTTACCGACAGAGTTGGTGTTCTGTGGACTAGGAGAAATCTTTTTTCTCTGCATTTCTCCACTGTTTTGTTTCAGATCATGTGGATCTAGTAGATATCTTGTGAAGGTCTTTCCTATGCTCTAGCGAAGAGGTTTGGAGTTTGGTGATCTGAAGATCATGTTTTATCATTTTTGTGTGTGTCTACACAGCCTAGATTGACTAGTGAAAGGAGTTTAGTGTTTGAAACCTGTTATTTTTGTTGCGGATGTATTTGGAAGATTTTGAGATGTATTCTCATGCATAATGAAGCGTGTTACATCGTTCGTGTGTCATCTTCTTGTTGGGAAGCATGTGCATCATTGATAATTTGTCTTTTCATTAGGTTTGGCCGACCTAGTGTTTACACCTCATTCGAAGAATAAAATTTAATTGAGGAAGCGTGTAGAAGATTCAAGAATATTATTTTTATTGGTCCACTCTTATTCCTTTCCACCACAGGAATTTAGAGTTTCCGAACTAATTTGAATTTTTGAAATGATGTATTGTGGCCAACCTTGGTAAATGTTTCTAAGGTTGAGAATGGTATAAAAGCAAGGTGAGTTGTGAAGAATTGTATGATAGTGTGATGCAAAGTGATGAAAGTGTACCACAAATTATAAGAGCAGAAAGTGTGTGTGAGTGAGTTGTGATAGAAGTTTTTCAGTGTGCTGAAGGCAGTGAACTGAAGGTTTTTGTAATCTTGTGAATGCAGCACTTTAATTGTTGTGATGGATATTTTTGTTCTCTTTTGTATCTATAGGTAGTGACGCTCCCTGTTGGATAGTGAGTCCTTTTTGTAGGTAGTGATCCTTTGTACTTAGAAAGTGAGTCCTCTTTGGGCAGTGAGCTTTTGTTTTATAATCTATATTGTGAGTTAACCCTCCTTCCCTTATTTGGTTTTCCCACGTAAAATTTGGCGTTCATTGTGATGATTTAGCACATTTGTTTGTGTTTCATGCTCATATTTAATATCATAACAGTGTGGTTAAATAATTGATAAGTAATGTAGTTTTAAGTTTGAATTTGTGTGATAACTGATTCACCCCCCCTCTCAATTGTCTTGCACCTATTTAACAATTGGTATTAGAGCCACTGGTTCCTTGTTGACAGAGCTTAAGCTGCTTAGAAGTCATTAGGCGCACAGGTTGTTGATCCCTATGTTTGATGGAATTGATTACAAAGTTGGAAGGGACAGATGAGAGGATATATTATCTCTTAGTTTCAAGACCCGGAAGGCTGTTGAGAATAAGTATACACTTCCATCCAGTGGTGTTAATACTGCAGATGAGATCTCTACTTATGAAGAAAATGAGAGGGAGAAGTATGCGATTTGAAGTGGTTTATCTAAACATGAGCGAATCAAGGTTAATTCTTTGGACACTGCATATGATGTTTGGAAGAAGATGGAAGACATGTATGAAGGGAATGAAAAAGTGAAATTGACAAAGAGACTAGCGGCAAAGCGTAGATTTGTGAACCTGAAAATGGAAGATGGTGAAGAATTTACAAGTTTCTTTCATAGGGTTGAACAAACTACAAATGAGGTAAGAAATCAAGGAGGAAAGCTAGCAAATGAAGACATAATAAAGAAGATCCTAATCACCCTACCAGACTGCTATAGCGATAACATCTCAGTGATTGATGAAATGTATGACCCTAAGAAGTACACCTTGGAACACTTGTTCGGCACCCTACAAGCATTTGAATTGAGAAAGTTTTGGAAAGATGACAAGATTGAAGAAAAGACAAAAACAACATTTATAGCAATGAAGATTGAGGAGGAACCGGATAGTGATGAAGTTGATGAGTTGGAAGCTAACTTCACCAGGAAGTTGAAGAAAGGTATTCGAAAGTATAAAGTTATGCTGCCCTTTAAATGCTTTAGTTGCGGTAATAATTTTCATTATGCTTCAATATGTCTGTATAGGGCTGCACATAAAAAGAACAAGGATTATAAGGATAAGGATAAGAAGGATAAGAAGTATAAGAATTTGTACTATGTTAAGGAAGAGATAGGTATCTCTAATGATGAATCTAAGAATGAGGTTGATGATAGTGAATGCTTATTCTTAGCTTTGGAAAATAAATTTGTATCCACTAACCCTAGAAAATGTGTAAGTAAGAAACCTCCAGAAGTTAAGAAGAATAGGATGGAAGGTACTTTGGTTACTGCATTTCATGCGGGAGCATCCAGTGGTGTAAGGAGCAATCATCACCCAAAAATAGTTAAATTTCAAGTTTCTGAGTTTTTAGATGTTTTACATTTTGGATACCCTTTTCGTCATAATGAAATTCCCAATTTATAGTTTTTATTTTTTGTTCTTGGGTTGAAAGATATTGCAGTTTTAGTTTCCCAGATTTACACTTGAAAATCTTCTGAGTTAGATTTGAGGCACTTAGAGTTCCCAGAACAGCCCTGAAACTTGTTGAAATTGGTGTAGCAAATTTTGAGCGCGTTATTGACTTCGAGACCTTTCCAACGGTTCAAACGATTCCTTAGTCCAGACTGAATTAAAAGTTATGGCCACAGGAAGTTAGGCACTTTCTAGAAGATACAATTGCAAATGTTCTTTTGAAATTTGAACTTCAAGTTGTAATTTTTAAGTGAAACGCTAACTCAAATTTGAATGTTGTTTTGGCTCCAAACTAAAGAGGAGCTCTATTTATAGAGCGGGTTTCTAATTTTTTTAGGCAAATTTTTGGGGACAAGCTTAGCATATTGCGAAAGGGATATTCTATAGCTATCTGAACTTGCATGTGTTGTAGAACTTGGGGATTTGAGATCCTCTGCATGTAAACTCCCATTTTGAATAATAAAATTTCTACTTGTTTGTAGGTTATTTTCTGAAGTCTGTTTCGCCCTCATGATTTCATGCAAGACAGGATGAAGACTACTGGGTAATTGATAGTGGATGTTCAAATCACATGACCAGAGATAAGAGTAAGTTCGCTAAACTTGAAAAATGTAATGGTGGGTTAGTCATGTTCGGTGATGATTCAAGAGCTAAGATCTGTGGTAAAGGTTCAATTAGTTTTGATGGTGTGCATAGTACTGATGATGTATATTATGTGAAGGGTTTGAGGCATAATATTTTGAGTGTTGGTCAGATGTGTAGCAATGGCTTTAAGCTTGTGTTTTAGAACAATACCTGTGAAATCAAAAAAGGATCCAAAAATGGAGATATGATTGTTGTTGGAAGAAGAACACATGGAAACATCTATCAACTGAAAGGAGTTGATGGTTATTATCTTGTATCTCAGATTAGTGAAAGTTGGTTATGGCACCGAAGAATGGGACATGTGAATTTTGATAATCTGGTCAAGATCAGTAAAAAGGAAATAGTCTAAGGACTACCTAGAATCACTAGACTTGCTAATGCTATTTGCAGAAGTTCTCAACTGGGGAAGTAGACAAGATGTATCTTTAAAGGAAAAGAATAATCTATTACCGATATGCTAGAGTTGGTACATACTGATCTATGTGGTCCAACTAAGACTAGAAGCCTGAATGGTGATAGATATTTCATGTTGCTTATTGATGATTACACTCGAATGACATGGGTTGCTTTTCTTAGAGAAAAGAATCAGGCCCTAGATAGGTTTAAGGTAGTCAAAGCAAGAGTGGAGAATGAAGTAAATCTGAAAATCAAGTGGTTAAGATCGGATAGAGGTGGTGAATTCACTTCTAGTGAATTTAATACATTATGTGAGATGCATGGCATAAAAAGATAGTTTTCTGCTCCGAGAACCCCACAGCAAAATGGAGTAGTTGAAAGGAAAAACAAGACAGTACAGGAAGCTGCTAGAACAATGATGAAATTTTTTAATGTACCAGATGTATATTGGAGAGAAGCGATGCATACTGTTGTTTATGTTCTTAATAGATTCCAGATCAGACACAATAGCACAAAGACACCTTTTGAGTTATGGACTGGTAAGATTCCTACTATGAAATATTTCAAGGTATTTGGAAGCAGATGCTATATTAAAAGAGATGATGAAAATCTTGGAAATTTTGCTGCTAGATGTGATGAAGGAAAATTTCTTAGATACTCTACCACTAGCAAGGCATACAGATGCTTTAAGAAAAGATTAAGGAAGATCATTGAAAGTGCTAATGTGAAAGTTGATGAAGATATATGCAGACCTATTGAGATAAGTGGATTCGAACCTAATGATCCTATTTGCGGACATATACCTGAACAAAATAAGGAGAAGGAAGAAGAAGAAGAAAAAGAAGAAGAAGAAGAAGTAGAAGAAGAAGAAGAAAATGAACCGGAACCTATTTCTAGGACTCCTAAATATGTACAGAAGAATCATCTGGAAGATCAAATAATTGGAGACAAGAGTGAGGATGTAAAGACAAGAAGCAGAGTTGCAATTGAGGTAAATTTTTCTTTACTTTCTAAAATAGAACCTAAATCTGTAAAAGAAGCATGTGAAGATGAAAGTTGGATGAGAGCTATGAAAGAGGAATTGCAGCAGATAGAGAAGAATCAGACATGGGAACTAGTCCCTAGACCTGTGAACAAGAATGTGATTGGCTCAAAATGGTTGTTTCAAAACAAACTAAATGAAAATGGAGAAGTAGTAAGAAATAAGGCAAGATTGGTATGCAAAGGATATTCACAAGTTGAAGGAATAGATTTTGAGGAAACATTTTCTCTTGTAGCCAGAATGGAAGCTATCATAATGTTTTTGGCATTTTTTGCACACAATGACTTCAAAGCATATCAAATGGATGTTAAGTCATCCTTTCTTAATGGTGAGTTGGAGGAAGAAGTATACATGGAGCAACCTGAAGGGTTTCAGCTATCTGACAAGCCAGACATGGTTTTTAAATTAAAGAAGGCGTTGTATGGATTGAAGCAAGCTCCCAGAGCTTGGTATGCAAGACTGGACAGATATCTAACAAAGCAAGGATTTAGCAAAGGTTCTGTTGACAACAACCTCTACTTCAAAGTGCAAGGTAATAAGATGTTGATTGTAGTAGTTTATGTTGATGACATCATTTTTTGAGGAAATGAAGGCATCTGTAAAAATTTTGCTAAAGAAATGAAAAAAGAATTTGAGATGTCTATGATTGGTGAATTAAATTTCTTTATTGGTCTACAAGTGAATCAAACTGAAAAAGGGATATTCATTTCACAATCTAAGTACGTAAAAGAGTTGTTGAAAAAGTTTGGGATGGAGGATTCTAAACTAGTTTGTACTCCTATGGTAACCGGATGTAAACTGAGCAAGGATGATGAATCTACTAAGACTGATCAGAGCAAATACAGATCCATGATTGGTGGACTGTTGTATCTCACTACTACCATACCAGATATTATGCACACAATGTGTTTAGTTGCTATATTTCAAGTAGATCCTATAGAAGCACATCTTATGGTTGTAAAAAGAATATTTAGATATCTTAAAGGCACATCAGATTATGGACTATGGTATCCGAAGAGTAATGATTTCACTCTGAGTGCTTATACAAATGATGCTTGGGCCAGATGTGTAGATGACCGGAAGATTACCAATGATGGTGCTTTCTTTCTTAGCGGAAGACTAGTTTCATGGCTGAGTAAAAAGCAAGACTCGGTTTCTTTATCCAATGTAGAGGTTGAATATATTGTCTTAGCATCCTGTTGTACCACAAGTTTTGTGGATGAAGCAAACTCTGAAAGACGTTGGTGTGATATGTGATGAACCTATTTCTATTTTTTGTGATAATACAAGTGCATTAAACATTTTGAAGAACCCAGTTATGCATTCAAGAATGAAGCACATATCTATCAAATATCATTTTCTGAGAGAGAAGGTGTTGGAGAATGAGGTCAGATTAGAGTATGTAACTACAAAGGAATAGATTACAAACATATTTACTAAGGCACTTCCGAAGGATAATTTCAAGCATCTTAGGGAGAGGTCGGGGGTCATTAGCCCTCCTAACTAGGTGCACATGAAGGTGCATCAGTCCAGTGAATTCATAGATTCTTCATTTACCTAGACTGTTTGATGGGTCTACTTCGCAGGGGGAGTATAAAAGATTTTCATTGTTGCAGTATGAGTGTACTCTTAAGGGGGAGTAATCAAAGTAGTTTTTCTTTTCCATTGATTTCAAAGGGGGAGAAAATGTTATGTGTTTCCATCAATGACAAAGGGGGAGATTGTTGCAAGTATGAGCTCATCTGGTGGTGTTGTCATTAATGTTGTCATTGATGTCAACACTATTCACTATGTTGCAGATTGTACATGTATGGTTGAGATGTTGTTGAGATGTAGATCTATCTTTATGGTGTTGCAGATATGTTGGTTTGTTGAGTTTCCAAGTGCTTTTGAGAAAATTAATAAAGAAGAGAAGTTAGATTGTTGAGTGTGTTCAATGTGTACTCTGGTACGTGCTCCGCATTTCTCCTAATTTGATCTTATGCCTATGTGGATCTAAAGGTGTGTTGATGGTGATCTAATGATGATACAATCTGAGTTTCATTTTTTGGTGAGATGGTACATAGAAGTTGTGTCTACCGGTATATGTGTTTTACCGGCAGAGTTAGTGTTTTGTTGACTAGGTGAAAAATCTTTTTGCTCTACATTTCTCCACTATTTTTTTTAAGATTGTGCGGATTTGGTAGATGTCTTGTGAAGGTCTTTCCTATGCTCTGGAAAAGAGGTTTGGAGTTTGGTGATCCGGAGATCATGTTTTATCATTTTTGTGTGTGTTTGCACAGCCCGGATTGACTGGTGAAAGGAGTTCAGTGTTTGAAGCCTGTTGCTTTTGTTGTGGATGTATTTGGAAGATTCTGAGATGTATTCTCATGCATGTTGCATCGTTCGCGTGTCATATTATTTTTGGGAAGCATGTGCATCATTGATAATTTGTGTTTTCATTAGGTTTGGCCGACCTAGTGTTTACACCTCATTCAAAGAATAAAATTTAATTGAGGAAGTGTGTAGAAGATTCAAAAATATTATTTTTATTGGTCCACTCTTATTCCTTTCCATCGCAGGAATTTAGAGTTGCCAACCTAATTTGAATTTATGAAACAATGTATTGTGGCTGACCTTGGTAAATGTTTCTAAGGTTGAGAACAATATAAAATCAAGGCGAGTTGTGAAGTATTGTATGACAGTGTGATGCAAAATAACGAAAGTGTGCCACAAATCATAAGAGCAAAAAGTGTGTGCAAGTGAGTTGTGATAGAATTTTTTTAGTGTGCTGAAGGTAGTGAACTGAAGGTTTTTGTAATCCTGCGAATGTGCTTTAATTGTTGTGGTGGATATTTTGTTCTCTTTTGTATCTGTAGGCAGTGAGCCTCCCTATTGGACAGTGAGTCCTTTGTAGGCAGTGAGCCTTTGTACTTGGACAGTGAGTCCTCTTTTGGGTAGTGAGCCTTTGTATTCAGTTTATAATCTTTATATTGTGAGTTAACCCTTGTCGTGGTTTTTCCCTTATTGGGTTTTCCACGTAAAAAATTGGTGTTCACTGTGCTGATTTACTTTCTATTGTTTATGTTTCATGCTCATATTTAATAACAGAATAGTGTGGTTGAAGATTTGATAAGTGATAAAGTTTTAAGTTTGAATTTGTGTGACAACTGATTCACCCCCCCTCTCAATTGTCCTACGCCTGTTGAACAAAAAAAAAATAGTTTCTCATTTGGGGTTGATCTGCTATGAATGGCATTGATGGTGATGCATGCATCCTGGGTGTATGGAAATGCTCGTCACCCAAAAAAATGTGTGATTTTCCTTGCAGTTGATTTAATTTCAAATTTTTGGTTTTGGTGTGCAAGCGAGAATTGGAGAATTTAATTTCATACTCTTCCAATAGAATTCAAGTGGAGTCATAGGAGCAATTTGAATTAATTATTAATTAATTCTTATGCTCACTTTGAAATTTAAAAATAAAAATTGCAAGGCAACATTTGTATTTTAGTCTATTGTCTTTTTTGGTGAAAATTGTAAATTTTTATTTTAAAAAAAAAGAAAGACAAAAGTAGCATTGGAGAAAGGAAGAGCCAGGGAAGGAAAAAAGAAGGAATTGGAGAGTTGGATGGAAAGGGAAGAGCCAGGAAATTGGATGGTAGGAAAGGAAGAAAAAAATTGGGTAATAGAAAAAAAAAGAAAAAGAAAAAATCTGAGGTTGTTGTTGGTGAAGGTTGAAGAGAGAAGCTGGAGAAAAGTGTCCAAAAATTGAGAATTGATAGTAATCAATCCAGACTGCGAGGGGAGGTGTAGAAGTTCTCCAAGAAGGAAAATTTTGTTTTAAAAATCAGAATTTTATTATAGATTTGTATGTTAAATTTGTTGCCAGGAATGAGATGTTGAAATTGGAAGAGGGAATTTACAGCATGAATTCTCTGTGTGGTATTTTGGAGCTGATTGTATAAAGATTCAAAAAAAAATTAATTAAATAAAATGTTGAGAGAATTTGATTCTTGTTTTATGTTGAATTGGATGGTGTATTGAATTAATTTTAAGGATAAATTGTCTACCTGTAGCTTTTGATTTCTTCATCATTGAAAGTGCAAAGTGAATTGAACTCATTCTAGCTACAAATAGTTGTTTTCCTAATAAGGATCACATTATTTGATCTGCCATCAATTGGTATCAGAGCAAGGGATCTTGAGAGTGGAGAGGATCCACTAGGACCTGCGAGAGAGTGAAAAAGCAGTAGACAAGAAGCTTTTGAGGGTTGTTGTAGGTAAGAGAAGTCCTGAATAGCAAGAGCTTGAAACTGCAAAGAAAAGTGTTTTGATAAATTGTAGGGTATGTGAGAATTTTTGTAGAAGATTACAACAACAAATGAGATGAATTCAAAGAAGAGGACCAGATGGATCATGAGGAGACCGGTGATAATCCCATTTTGGGAAGATATTGGGAGGAAGTGGAGAATCGAAAGCTCTGTGAAGAGTTGAAAAGATCGAGGCAAGAATGGATGCCTTGGAAAAATATTATTTTCTTGATGATATTTTGGTTGCAGGAAAGAACAAAGAGGGTGTAGCAGAAGCATGTCTTGAAGAAGGAATGGTGGAAAATAATGAAGATGAGGAATTTTTTATAGTTGTGGTTGAAGAAGTAGAAAGAGTAGAAATAAATTGTCCTTTGGAGGACATGAAGAAGGTGGAGGAAGAAGAAGAAAAGAATGAGCAAGAGGAAGCGAGTGCAGCAACAGTAGCTGAAGATGGGAGGGATGAAGAAGATTTGTTGTTAAAGATGTTGGTGATAGAGGATGAGTGGATGAAAAAAGCTTGCAGCTACAAACAATGAAGATACGGTTGAGATTGCAGCAATAAAGTTTGAAGACATTGCAGCAAATGATGAAGTTGCAACAATGGAAGAAGTAAATTTAAAATTTATTGGTGGGAAGGAAAAGTGGAGAGGAAAAATTATTTGGAGGAGGAGGTTAGTAAATGGTGGATACAAATCCATGAGAGGAGAGAAGAGAAGTGAGCAAATAAGGAAGAAATAATTTTACACACTTGTTATAGCGATGAAGTTGGTTGTAGGTTGTTTACAACTTGGGAGAGTAGTCCTACTACTCAACTCTGCTTTGTGAGCTATGCTCACAAATTTTCCTACCCCGTGTTTGATGCAGGAGTGGATGTATGGTAATCCTCGTCACCCAAAAAAATGTGTGGTTTTCCTTCCAGTTGATTTAATTTCAAATTTTTGGTTTTGGTGTGCAGGCAGGAATTGGAGAATTTAATCTCATACTCTTCCAATAGAATTCAAGTGGAGTCATGGGAGCAATTTGAATTAATTATTTAATTAATTCTTATGCTCACTTTAAAATTTGTATTTTAGCCTATTGTCTTTTTTGGTGAAAATTATAATTTTATATTAAAAAAAAACAAAAAGACAAAAGAGACATTGGAGAAAGGAAGAGATAGAGAAGGCAAAAAGGAGGAATTGGAGAGTTGGATGGAAAGGGAAGAGCTAGTAAATTGGATGCCAGGAAATGAATGTTGTCAAGAATGAGATGTTGAAATTGGAAGAGGGAATTTACAACATTGTGTGGTATTTTGGAGCTAATTGTATAAAGATTCAAAAATAATTTAATTAAATAAAATGTTGATTGAATTTGATTCTTGTTTTATGTTGAATTGGATGGTGTATGAATTAATTTGAAGGATAAATTGTTTGCGTGTAGCTTTTGATTTCTTCATCGTTGAAAGTGAAAAGTGAATTGAACTCATTCTAGTTGCAAATAGTTGTTTGCTTGATAAGGCTCACATTATTTGATCTGCCATCAGATGGTTATTAGAGAATCACCGTCAATGTGGATGAAGTCATTTTTTAATATTTTTTAGATTTGAAGTCGCATAATGGCAACTTGGAATTCGACTTCATTGTTGGTTCCATTCATGTTCTTTTTGTTGTCAAGGACAAGATATTCCCCTTATGGTCTCTAACTACACAACCTACCTTGAATTTACCCAAATTTCCCTAAGACGCCCCATAAATTTTTTTTGAGCCAATCTATATATAGTGGCACCCACCAAGCATCCACTTTCAAATTATAAGTTGGCTAAACTTGAGAAGCCCCATGAATGAGGGGATAAGTATTTAATCTCTTATTATTTATATATATATATAATTTTGAAGTTAATCTAATTAAAGTATGTGGTTGCATTATTTAATTTGTTATATAATTATTTACTTTATAATTCTTATTAATTTACCACATTCTATAATTTATACTAGTTATTTACTTCTATTTTGATATTATTATATATTCTAAATTAGTAAAATCTAATAATTTTACTATATTAAATTCATTGCAATACTAAATTAACTTTGATAATTTTTTAAACCTTTTGTTTTTATATACTATGAAAAATAATTGTTGACATTTTGTGCCACCCTTTGATGGCCCATCATTGATAACCAATTTGAGAGATCCTACATGGGCCATCTTACATGAATTCTCCTTGAAGGTTTCCAAAATTGGTTAAGTCCTAAGTTTTCGGGCTTTTAGGCTTTCGCTTACTTTTCTATTTGCATGCCTTCTACATTGCTCCCGCTCCTTCTTCTTTGCCTTCCATTTTTTGCTAAGTGTTTCAAGTTTAGGCCATCGGCCTTACCCTTTGACCCTTATCGCTTCCTTCTAGTAAGCCTCAAGCCTCACCCTCGATCACCGAAGTTCTGAAGAGGCTTTTCAAGATTTATCTAAGTCTTGATTGGTTAGAATTCAGGGGTCGGGTTTCCCTCTTACCTCTTCCATCTTCTCCCTTTTTCTCTCCTTCTTCTCCCTTTCCTTCCATTTCTCCCTTTGGCATTTCAAGTTTCACCCATCGGGCTTAACCCTTTCCCTCTACCCCCTATCCTTCCTTTTGAAAATCAGCTAAGTGTTGATCTTTTGGGGGTTAGACTTCAACCTTACCCTTTACCTCTTACCTTTGTTAAGGAAAGAGGTAAGCCTATCCTCCGACCCCCAAACCCTTGATATATGCTTAGAAAGGCGACTAAGTATCAACCTTTCAGGCATTGGGGATAGGGCATCCACTTTACCCCTTCTTCTTTTCTTTTCAAGTAGAAGTCATTCTTCCTGCGACCCAATCACCGAAGTCTCGTTCATGAAAAAGCACTAAGTGTTGATGTTTTCAGACTTCAGAGGTCGGGGTTACACTTTACATCTTACCGTTGTTATGGTAAGAGATAAGGCATCCTCCCAATTCCTGACCCTCAAAAAACTTATTTCTTTCCATCGCCTTCTTAATAATTTATTTCCTTCTCAAAACCTGGGATTCCCTCCTAAGGTCCCATTTCTTTAAAATTTAGCTAAGTCCTTATTTATTAGAATTTCAGGATTCACTCTTCAATCTTACCTCTTAACACTTTTTGGTAAGCAGCAAGTTGACCCCCCAACCTTCGATCTCTAATGACCTTTTGAGGATCAAGGATTAGGTTTCTTCCTTACTTCCTTCCCCTTTCCCCTTACACATTACCGCTTTACAATAAGCCATAAGTTGCAGGCCCGACACCCGATGTTTGATGAAGGATTCCTTTTTCGCAGCTCTAGACCATTTAATGCATAAGAAAAGGTTTTCTTTCGAGCCCAATGCCCTAACCTTCCTATGGATTTGGTGTGTTTTCTAAACAATGCCATTAATGCTCGAACCACTTCCTCACCTACTTGAACCACTTCCTCACCTACCTATTCAACTTTTGAGGCTTGAGGATAACATTTATTGCACTTCCTAGTGGTTGTGGTTGATCTCATGGGCACCCATGCTCATATATTGTTGATTAATACCTTCTTCTCTTACCCCATATCTAGATCATTGATTTCACAGGGGAATTTTAGAGGGATTTTTGGACAACATTCATTGTTGGGTATGGTGTTCATGTCTTGGTTTCTCCAAGCTCTCTTTCTCGCGTAGATTTCATGAGAAAATATTTCCTTGATCAGATCTCCTTGACTACTAACCCTAGTTGGGTTAGGGTTTGGTTGTATTCATCCAAGTTATGCTTGATCTATAAAAGCAACACTTGTATTCTATTTAGGGGTTCTTCTTTTGGGCTCCTCAATTTTCTTTTGTAGACACTGAATTCTACATTCTACCATTGTAAAGTTTGGCTTTATCCCTTATATCAATGAAATCTAGCTATGATCACAACTATTTCTTGCATGTTTGACCAAGCTTCTTTACCTTCATGTCTGAATATGTGTCTTAGTAGGTTTGTTATTGTATTGAGCAATCTCAAGTAAAGAAGAAAAAATTCTATCTTGGTGTATCACCTTCATTCCATTTCATGTTCTTTTTCTATCCCCTTTCCTTGTGAGCTATTAGAGTATAGTAGTGATAGGTTTTCATGTGTTGGGTTAGACCAACACATTTGCACTTAGATTAGAAGAGGAAACCAACCTTCTTCAGAGACTCAACCTCATTCATGCAAGGTCCTACACCTTGAGGTTGTTTCTATTGTGTCATTAGAACACTAAACTCTTGTTCAATAGGGTGGAGTTTTATGTGACAACATTAACATCACACGGTCTAAGGGCTAGATAGGAGGGAGTCAAATAAGGTTTTGGGAAAGAAAATGGTGAAGGATAAAATGGAGATCAACTAGATTCATCCATAGGTGGTTAGATTGTGAATAAAGGGAGATAATGAGACAAGATGAGGAGGAAAAATTATGTTTTGAGTTAGCTTAGTCAATAGTTGGCTTATTTTTTGTTTAGGAGAAAATAATTTATTCGTGTTCTTCTTTGCAAAATACTTGGTTGAATGAGAAGAATATGGGGCCAATGAAAAAATTATGGCATTAAAGGTCAAAGAGGAAATTATCTTGAAGTTCTCTAATACATGTGTATAATTTGGAAAGATGGAGAAGAGAGAAATGAAAGAGATTTTTAAATAAGAGAATTTGGTTGTAAAGATTTGGGATAAGGTTCCCAATAAATACCCTCTATATATTAGAATCGAGAAGAGGACACGATATTTGAGAGATAGTGGATTGATAATGCATGATAAACTCTACCACCTTTTCATATAGACTCTACTTGTAACGTACAAGGTTAGTGAAACTAACTTGCAAGCCTATGTTGACTTGAAATTGTTCCATGAAATGAAAGGTGAGTTCGGAAAAACAATTAGTAAAATGGATAGATAAGGAATAAAACCATTCTAAAGAACTTTCTTTAAGGGAATAATGGAAAACATTAGCTAGAAAATGATCATTAGAATTGGTGTCACTAAAGTATGCACCCTTGTTGAGTGTAGAGCTCAACTACCTTATAAAACATGGGATCATATTCAAGCTATGAGTGACCTATGATGAACATGAACCTCTAAGGAGGGTTGGTTTCCTTGATACCTCACCTAAAATGACTTAACTATTGTTTTTTGATGAAAAGGAGTGAAAAAGATATAAAAAACTAAACTACTACTATGGAGGTGATGCACCAAATTGATAGTGTACTATTGTTTTGACAAATAATGCTCAATAGTTCAATTGGTTCTTACACAACTCAAATGTTTACACATTTAATGCATCAATATTTTATAGGAAGGTTTAAGTTTTCAAAGTTTAAGAGGAAAAGAGATGTTTTCACACTTAATGGTTGTTTGAACCACCAACAAAAACTATAACCTACACTAAATATTAGTTTCTTCTACTTGTAGGTGCTGAGATATGAGATATATAATAGAGGATTTGAGGATATATCACAAGATAATATATCAATCACTTGTTTACACACAACATAACAGAATATTGAGAAGGTAAAATTGATTTTATTGATATAAAAAGGGCTTACACAATAGTATCGGTCTAAAAATGCATTGAAACATGAAATTACATGTTATTTTCAATCTCGAGAACTAAAAAAATTGAGTTACAAAATATATTTATTTTGTTGGAAGAGCTTTCAAGAGCTACAACACAGCCAAAACTGTGAGAACTCCCTTGAATGAGGACTAAGCATGCCTTTTAGCCTTCAACTAGATCCTCAAAAGTTGGAACATGTCTTCTAAAGACAAAATGACAAGTGTCCACCTCTCGACTGGGTCAAAATCCTTCTCTTGGGCACTAGAAAAAGTCTTTCTCATGTTTTGTTTCCATAAAAAACTTCAAGGTGGCGATGAAAAAGAGTGTTCTTTACTTTTCAAGCTTTGTTAGCTCCTAGATATTTGCAATTGTTGTCCAAGTCACCCAAATTGCCATATATGCTTGCAACCTATCATAATTTTCCATTACATCTTCTTAATTGTTGCAACCTCTATCAATCTTTCTTTTAGGACATGTGACAAAGTGGTAAATGAAAAAAGCCTCCTAGAGGCGTAGAAATTTTAGGGCATAATTGGCACATATCCCATTCCATCAAGGCTTCCTTATCTTCTTCACCTCCATCATATAGAGGAATGCGATATTTCTTCTTCATGTTTTCTTTTGTTCATTGTCACTACCCATTTGAATTCTCTACTACTATCATTGGTCAATCAGGATAGGTATCTTTTGAGTGGATTATCATACTCGTTTGCTTGTCTTCTATCCATTTTACCATACCTTCTACTATAGAGAGACCTATAGCATAAAATTTTGGCATGATTAACACAATATTCTCTCGATTATTTCATCCACTACTTGGCTTGTGTAACTCTGATATCTTAATGTCAATTCACTATGACCTTGAATTGCAAGCATGATAGACTGAATTTGTGCACTTATGAATCTCACTATGGCTAAAATATGTTGCCTTTTTCATTTTGTAGGGGACTTCCCTTTGCTATTCATTCAGTTCTTTACACATAACCCTCTACAATTAATAGGCATAAGAGTACTTTGAGGTTGTGTCTCCTATCCTACTATCTTCACATGCTTGTTCCTTGCATATAATAGCCATTATCCTGAGACTAACCCTTGGGCTATCATCCTAAAAAAAAATTGTGAGGTATTGTCACGATTTTTTATGATCAATACCTCTTTCCTTAACCTGCACCTCTATCTTAGTGTTCATTGTCTTGACTTCATGCACAAATTTTATGTATCCTACCCATGGAGTGTGGATCAAATCCTCTTGATATGGCTATCATCTTGTATGTAGGTGAAATTTCTTAACTGCCCTAAGAGTTCAGAAGCTCTATCTAGATCTCATTCATGCTTTTGCTCAATCTTTTTTCATAGGACTGTGCATTGGTTCATAGCTCTGAATTCATTTATTTTCTCATACTTTTGTATCCTTACATATGGTCCTTTTGTTCTTGAATTTTTCTATGAATGAATTGTTCTAGCCTTCTGAAGACTCCTTGCAGCTCTTCACATGACTACACCTGCACAGTCCCTCCATGTCTTATAAATATTGATGACCATGACTATCCTATTTTAATGAGGTCAATCACAATGCAATTACTTGATATCTACTTATGTTGGCTTCAACTATGACTAGGGTCATGTTGACTATCTTGCATGAGCTAACTATCCTCCTCATGAATCTTTGTCACTATTCATTTGATGACTACCATTACAAACATGTCATCACATAATATTTCTCATTGTCATTTCACAAATGGCATCATGTACTTGTCTTCGGCTTGCTCCATGATGCCTATCACATTGTGAATGAAGGACCTTTTAGACATGTGGATTGTCATCCTTGTGAGGACTATCCTTTTCTTTCATGATGACTGTCACCTTTTGTTAGTTACTTCTTGAAATCCTAGAATACCTTACCTCTTACATGCCTTACCACTGTCATGACACCTTTGGCTGCCTTGCCTTTAACTGTCTACTTGAAATCGACAACATTAGCTTTATTCACTATCGCATTGTGGACTTTTCTTCCATTTGATATGCCTTTCAAGATCCTTGCAACTATCTTTACTATCATCTAGATTTTTTTGCATCTTTATTTGAATGAAACTCAGTCCTCTATTTGCCACAGTAGCCATAAATATACCGAGCACTATTGATGAAAACTTGTGGACTGCCACTTATATTGATTACCATGTACAAAGAATTCATTGTCATTTCCATGAGTGCTATTAGGAATGTGCTTTAATTGTTATAACATGAAGTCTTCAATCTAAATTATCTTAAATTCTCCTGTAAACCTTGCACTTGCATCCTCCTTTACTGCCCCTTGATACATAGTATAGTCCGACAATAATGCAACAACCAAAGGATGAAGCAAGCATCCTATCTTCTTACGAGATTATATTGTCATTAATCACTACCATAGCATGACTACTAGGATATGTAAAAGGTTTCAAGGGATTTTTTCTACATTCCTTACATGGAAACTGCTATGATCCCCCCCGTTAACCCTGCTCCATTATTGACTAAAAAAGAAATCATTATATGCATCCGATATGCTACTATATTGTATATATAGAATATACTTTTGATGCACCACCAGATCAGGAAATTAACTGTAGTTTTAGTGTTGTCACTGTGCTTCCAATGACTGAGATCTCTCTTACTTCTCACTTTCCTAGGCCTATTTATTAGCTTATCATAGGAATATCATGCATTAGTGAGGAGGACATAGGGTTTTCTATCTTGCATGGAGTGTCTCTAACCTTCTTTTCCTTTCTCTCCATCTCAAACACTGCCTTATGTCAATATTGGCATTCCACCGTGTTTTGACTACCATTTCCACTCCCTTCATAACCTCTTTAACTCTGAGTTTGCTTCACTTGCACTACTTGACTAGACTAACGATGATCTCCCGGTCTTTGAGGGGTATAATATTACTAGCATTAATCTTTTCTACTCACTGTCAAGTCACATGTTCGATCTAGGCTTCATCTATCCCCTTTTCTTTTGTCCATGAGAATATTTTCTTTAATGTTTTATACTTCCTACCTCATTGTGCACCTCTTCTAGGTCTTTCCACATATATGCATTGAAAATCCACCTCTATTTTTCATCTTATTACTAAATGATTGTTACTTAATCTTCTTAAATGGGTCTGTCATGAAATCTTTGAAATACTCTGAACAAGAACATGAGATCTCTATGTTTCTACTCACTGTCATTATAGTCATAACAATGACTATCCATTGCCATTACTTCCATTTTGGACTTTGACTCATCAAATCTTCTTCAGATCCTTAACCTGCTAACAACCTTCATTTCAGTATCATTCTCCTTTCATGAGGGGAGGGATGAGCTCTTTCATCTTGATGGTATCCTTGCTTCTTATCCTTTGTCCCTTCCCAATTATCATCATATCTCACTGTTCTTTCTTGGAACTTCGTCACTTATTCCCATTGAGTGAGCAATCCTCATTGGTCTATATGCCGATGAAGATTATAAAATAGAATAATTGATTTTGATGGTCTGTGTGCTATCCACGTCAATTCTCATATTGTTTTTCCTATGTGTTCAATGGTCATTTTGATTATTTAATCTTTTCATGTTAATTTGTGTTTAAATCTACTTCATGTTGGCAGATCAGTATCGAAATGGTGTGTTAGTATTTGAGCCGATTATTGTTTCAAAAATAGATTTGTGTTTATCATTCACGATGATTTAAGTCTGAATCCTTAATCTAGCCATCTTCTCAGAGTTATAGTATTCATTTGGTTTTTTTTGTCTTTTTATACTTTTGGGTTAAAAGTACTTAAAAATATCAAATTCTAACGAAGGAGTTGCCCCTCTCAAATGTAGAGGATAATTGTTAGTCTCATAACAATTTATGTATTTATTGGTGCAAATTATCACTGCCTATTGGAGAGTCAGATAACTTTTGAAGTGACAAAAACTGTTTACCAATAGGAATGAAATTGAGGAATAGAAGCTGTCAAAGGAAATGAAAGGAAGGTAAAAAATTCCTAATCAAAAATAATTTACGAACACCTTACCTTCCAAACCAAGAATAGGGAGACCCATAGTTGTAATAAATAGTCGTAGGGGCTCAAAAATATAATCCACTAGAGTGAAGGAACTAAGGACATCTATTTGAGGAGAAGATGGAATGTTGAAAAAAAATTAGAAAGAGAAGATACACTTAGAAAGTAAGGGAGTGCAATAAAAATATCTTGTAATTACTTTCTAGGGTTCAAGAGTCTACTATGAAGGAATAGAAATTCAAGCTTGGAAGAGTGTCATAACTTGGTGATTTACATAGTTGCCCCTTTTAAATTAAAAAGATCACTTATAAAATATACTCTTCACTTTATCACTAACCCAAATATAAATTACTTTAATCTAATTTGTAAATTCAACTAAGATAAAAGGAAAATAATTATACCCTTAAAACTACATGTATTGAAACATAGTTCATCTTCAAATTCTTATTAAATTATATTTATATAATGATGTATAAAAAATAAAGTCCCTTACTAAAACAATGATAAATTTTGTAGATTAATTAAGTTAGTCAAGGTCAAGTTGTTAACATTTAACATCATATAAATAAAGGATAACATTATGTTTAAAAAATTATTACACAAATTAAATCATTGATTTTTTTTTTTCTATCTATGATTCAAGATCACAATCACATAGTCATAAAAATAAAAGTGTTCATTATGTCTTTAATTTAAATTTATTTGTATATAAGAACTCATAGATTAAAATTGAATATATATAGGTATCCTTTATAATGTGAGAACTAAAACTACTAAATAAACATTTTTCAACTTTATATACATCAATACATTGTAAAAAAAATATTACAATAGAATAATTTTCCTTTCTTACATTATAACATAATGCTTGAGAAACAAAATTATAATTTTATGATTTAAGTTAGAAAAAAATTATATATTATTTGCAAAATATTATGTTGAGGAATAATCAATACATATAATAATTAGGAATAATAAATGTACATACTAATGGCATATACATGCCTTCTCAAATTTTATATAATACATGTGGCAATACCAAATTTTAAAAAATTAAATATATAGAGAGAGTATCATGGAAGTGTTTTACTACCATCCACTTTATCATACTACTCCCCCATATATCACCTCAAAATAAGGGACTTCATCATTTAAAAATAGGGTCACAAGAATGTAGGTCGCATGGGAAGAGACAAGAATATGTCTGTACAACTATTCTAAATAATAAAAAAACAACTATTCTAAATAAAGGATACAGTAATAATAAAAAACAATTGTAACCACTTATCTAAGGTTTCAAATAATAATTCATGAACGGATCTTGAACCACCTCATCACAAGATAAATAAGATTCTTATAATTCTTCTATATATATCAACATTACCTAGTCACACAAAATATATCATATAGTACCATTATATAACCACCAAGTAAATATCTAAATGACCTTGCATGGTACCAATAGTTTTTATAATATTTCCTTTGTAATTATTCTTCATTTTTTACCTTTTTAGAATGTAAGATGATCTAAAAAGATTATTCAAGACTCCCATAAACTCAGTTGTTCCTTTCAATTAATTAGTAGTCTAAATGAGATAAACATCACTATCCATCTCCATGTATTTGTTTGGATAATATAAATAAATCAACTTAATCCCCTCCATTTTACTTAGTTTCCATAAAAAAAATCCATGAAGACAAATAAAGTGATTTATGAAATATGTCAAACTCATGAAGTCCACAACATTTCAACCAATAAAAATTAATTCACTTAAATAATAGAAGATTATTCATTAGAGGTTATAAACTAAAATCAAATACCATATTTTAATAAAATAATTTCAATAGTGGGCATTCTATTCTTTCCAAATAGTATAATATTTAATAGTTATCCATTAGAGGTTGTAATAATAATAAAATCAGTGATTGTTAGTTACTATACCCTCAAATTACATACAATAAAGTGTGTATGTATTATTTTCAATCAAACAAAGAATCTCCAATCACACTCTCTCAATATATGCATTTCAAAATGATCCCTTCACATAAGTGATGCATAAAATATTTAAATATCAACACTAATGATTCTTTAAAATAGAAGACTAATATACTATTTTTGCACACCTATGTATTCTTAAAACAATGTATAAAATTGTGGTAATAGCTAAATATTCAACCAAACATAAAAATTATATATTAATGCAATACATATGTAAACATCTATTTGTATACATGGTAAAATAATTTACCAAATTTGCATATTAGAGATAAAGTGTTCAATTATTTCAACATAATAGTTTTATGCTAATGTTCATAAGTAGACCCACTTCATATGCATTTTCAATGATGAATTGAACAACTTTGGAATTCAATTTTATATTCTCATATACCCAAAACAACCTCACTAATATATAGAAAACTAACAAAAAGACAATAATTTTATTATCACTATTACTTTGTTATATTTCTCAAATATTTTCAACATAGATTCTACATATGTCTTAAGCCATAAAATATTACTCTGGCTGGTTTTTTTAATTGGTTGATGAATTGAATAGGAAGAAAATAGGCCACTATTTGATTGAGAATAAATCCTAGGGACTAGGACTAAGGCCTTACTAGAGCCGTCTTAAATCAAATTGAAAGATAATACATATATTTGATTAAATGTCAATATAAAAAAGGACCTTTGAAAATATGAGCTCATTAACCTACCACATCCTTAATAATTAAATGATATATTACACTAGTCTAGGATTTTAGCATCATTAGGGTTATTAGGGATACAACAACTAATTTTATTTTGTTAACTTGTATGATAATTAAATTATTTTATTTGTGCAATGGTGGATAGTAGGATAGCATTAGCAAAGTTGTCATTTTTCCTTAATTAATTTAAAGGGATGGTCTCAACAATATGGATCTCATGCAAAATTAAACTAAAAAGAATTAAGATCAAATTTTTTATTTTAAATATAAGGAGTTTTAAGCTATGACTTAAGTTAAGGAGGGTATTCCATCATTCAAACTTGAGGGTTGAGTAAAACATTAGCAAGTTTGAGATTAGGTATTGATGTTAATAGCTAATGATGTGAATAAATTAATCTTTCCACACATTAAACATTGATGTTGATGATTTATCCTTTAATAGGATTTATTATGCTCTTGAAAATTAAAAAATAGATAAATAAATAAATATCATTACATAAGGAAATACACTTCAATATTATAAGATATCTAGAAAATTTGAACTCTATTAAATTATTATAAAAGTGACTTAAGTTGTAACTTAAGCTAGGAGGGACTAGTCACATGGTCCCCCACCATGGATTAATCTATAATTTGATTGTAATTAGTTTAAGTCGTACAACTTAAAAAATTTAGGGCTTCTAATGGGTTGAGTATTAAACCTCATCCACCAGATGAGGTTTAATGATAGCCCTTAGATTTAGGGAGTTTTAGAAGAATACCTAATCTACAATGAGACAACCAAAATAACTCTTTTTTCATTGTTTTACTCTCTTTTTTTACAAGTTGAGGAGGTGAAAGAGAAATGAGATCCATGAGATGTCGAAGAACATCTACCCTATTTGACTTCTATCATTTTTTTTTTGTATAAACATATTTACAACATTTTCCATATGTATATATGTATATATATATACATCACCATCTAATTAGATTTATTGTATTAGATACATGTATATACATATATAAATTTGTGTAAGGGGAATAATGGGAAATGATTAAAGATGCAATTAAAGAAATTAGGGTTAGAAAACATCAAGAACCCACAAAGTAAAGATCAATTATACCCATTAACCAATGAAGTTGAATGCAATGAATCAATGAATAAAACACAAATCAAGAATGTAGTTCTAATTAAAATCAAAATACTCCAAGAAACATGCAAACCTTGTATTCCATTGTTTGGAATTATGCCAATTCGATATATGGATTGCTCAATTGTGTATAACCTATATTGAAAAAGCTTCTTGATGATCTTGGCTCACAAATGATGCTCAAATGCTCAAAATTGATGAAGAAATGATGAATTGATGTAGAGGAAGGGTTCACACAACTCAAATTTCCATGCACTTGGCATAAATTAGATCACAAAACTGAAAGTTTCTCTTTTGAGGCAATCTCAATTCCATTATCTTGAACAACAAGGCTAACTATGGCACCAAATGGCTTATAACACAAAAACCAATCACTTAACCAGCACCAAGTCTCCACTCCAATATTATGATTAGGTCTCAAATAGGTTTTTTACACAAATTTTAGGTGGGAAAAACAATGACAACTCACCCAACAACAAAAACTCAATTTTAAGGCAACTTTTATGCTTGCACAAAGGAGGATTATTGAAAATATGAATTCCACAACCTACTGAACCTTTCCCATGGCTCAAACAAACCAAAATGGGTCTGTACATGCTCATTCATTCATCCTCCATGGGTTTCCACTTAGTTTTCACAAAACCCTAGCATCTAGGCTCTTCAAATGGCAAAAATAAAGGCTGAGACAGCCTAGGGCCTCCTTCAAACCTTGTCAAACATTAACCCCAACTCCTAAAAATTGGAAAATCTTAAAGAAAATATTAAAACAGACCTCCAAACCAAAAATCATGAGTTTTTACTTGTTAAAATGAGAGTTAATCATTTTTTTGTGCTTGTTGCCCCCAATTCACAATTTCAAGTTGTTTGTAAAGAAATTAACATATCTTTTGCATAACTCAATGAAATGGGATGAAAAAAATTTTATTAGAAACTAGACTCAAAATAATTTCACCTCCAATCAAAGAGAAGTGGATTTTATGTCTGTATATGTCCGTACAATGCCCTGCAACAGTGAAAAACACTTGAAATGACAATAAAACAGTGTTATTTTTTATTCATTTTCATCTTCAAACCCACCAATCTGCTTTACAACGATGCAAATGACCTTTTTAAAGGATTTTCAACTTCCTCACACACTCAAACTAACATAACCACCTTTTAAACTCCCTATGACCTTTGAACTTCCTCATTTTTGCCTTTTTTGCATTTTTGCATTGACAATATTGCAACATTTTGGCAATTTTTACAATATTTGAAAAATAAACCTATAACAACCTACTAGGGCCTAATAAATATTAAATATGGCCTCTTGGACCCTTTTACAACCTTAGAACATCAAATTTGAATCAAAAATCAAAAGTTTCCTCATGGAGGGCATGAAATTGTCATGGTGCTCCTGCACCATGAATGCTCGAGCTCATGAAGATTGTGAATAATTTTTAATGGACAAAAGACTTTATTTTATAGAATTCATGAAGGTTTGATCAACTATGGAGATTAGAGGATGAATATTAATGCATGAGATTAGATCAAGAGATCAATGGTGGAAGAATGATGAGAGCTTCAATTAACTGAAAATATCTCCTTATTTCAAGGGAATTAGTCTAGGATATTTTGATGGGAAGATATTTTCAAAAAAGAATATTCCCTTTTTGAAAATGAAATATGTCATGTATAAGTTGGAAGAAAATTAATTAGTTAAATAATTAGGAAATTATTTAATTATGAGGTGAGATGAAATTAGGATTTAATTAAATAATTAAGATAAATAATTCTTAATTATTTATTAAATAATTATTAATAAATAATTAAGAATTATTTAATCAGGTGTATGAGAGGGAAATTAGTATTTAATTAAATAATTGAAATTATTTAATTAATTTGACTTAGAGGAAAAATGATGAATATTTAATGAATTAATTAAATAATATCAATTATTCAATTCATAGAGGAAAATAATGAATTTAATCAAATAATTAGAAATTATTTAATTAAAATTGATGATTTAGGAGATATTGAGGAAAATGATGTAAAATAGTGAATTAGGAATATGTGATGCGTTCAAACAAATTAGGTGTCTACATTTTTCCCCTCTTTGAGAAAATGTATTTGTTATATGTTGTTTTAAAGACTTGATACTAATTGTAATTTTTTTGAAATTTTTATGATGCCCCATTATGCCCCAACGGATGAAGGAATGATGGGAGGATGGTAGGCCGCCCCTTCGAGAGGTCAGCCAAAAAAATGGGTTGGGCTCATGACAAGTTGAAGGGAAAGGTTTGGTGAGGAAGAGGAAGAAAAATCAAGTCCTAAGAATCCAAAAACTAATTAGGAAAGATGGTGAAGGCAAGAAATAGGAAGAAGAGGGATGGGAGGCGTGAAAACTAGGGTTTTGGGGACCATATATATGCCTTTAGGGTCATTTTCAATTAATTTTCACCTTAAGAGTTAGATATTTGTAGAGCTCAAAGCTATATTCCTTCACAGAGACCCTATAGAGATGGCCAATATTCCACGTGCCCCACACTACACAGACACATTCCAATAGTTCTAGCAGCCCACTAGAGTTGATCCCCTAGTACGTACCTAGCCATTGTACTTTAAAAATAGTTTTAGGTATATTAAATGCTAGAGAAAAGTAGGTTATCAAACATGTCGAGTTAGAATCTATGCTTATGAAACCCAATACAACATGCATGAACACCGATGTGACACATTTGATTTTAGCGCAACGCTTCTACATATGTGATTCAGTTTAAATTTTTGGTTTGATTTTGATTGATGTAAGGTGATGCTAGTACAAATAGATTCTCTTTTGAAATGGTAACATGATTCTTTTTTTGAAAACTCACTTATGACTGTGATAAACCGACACTTTTGCATAAAAGCTCGCTTGTGGGTTAGGGATTTATAGACATGTTTTTTTCAAAAAAATTGATAAATTGTCGTTGTGGGTGTTATGTTTGCAGGTGATAGATCAGATGGAGCATTTGAGTAGGGTAGATGTTGAGTTCCTCGGCACTATTGATTTATACCATATTGCTTACATGCTTGAGATCATAGCACATCGTGCATTTATGACCATTGTAGTAGAGTGGTGAAGGTGTCTTCCTTTAAATTACTAACAAGTGAGGTGACTATCACTTTAGAGGATGTGTGGTGCATCTTGAGAGTTCTGATTCATAGAGCTTGAATTTCATATGAGCCTGACTCTAGTGTAGAGGCTCTAGAGAGAGTTTCTCTTTATGACGAGCTCGAGATCGATGACAATGAGATCGACCTTCAACAATACATCAACATTGTAGATGACATCATCATAGTGGTGGTTGGTCTTATCTATAGATAGATCATGCATCTCAGCACATCTATACCACGTGTTGGCCTCCTATAATGATTTAACAACTAATCCCTTATAGTTGTGATTCATAGATTGGACATCTAATCTGAATAGCTATATCAATCATCATGAAGGTGCATTTAACTTATCAACCCAGGGATGTAAACTTGAAAAACACAGTATGTGCACTAGGAATCCAAAGTAGCCATATTCATCCTACAGCTAAGAAAGACACAATGTTGAAATTAAATTGCTTAGAAAGAAGTAATATAAGTGTTGAGCATCAACCGATAACTATACTAATTTGAAATGTATGACAGAAATGAAAATTTGAGAAAAAAAATAGGAAACTAATCTGTCTACTTTGGCTATAGGAATAGTCACATAATGGAATTCTAGTCAATGCAGGAACAGACAGTGCCAGATTCTCATCTACTTGTTGAATAGAAAGTAATAACAAAACTAAAGGATGGAATGCTCACCAAGTGGGCCCCCTTGGATGAGTATCCCTTAAGATAGATGTAAGCTCAAATGCACGAACTTATAACTTCATTTTATTCATTGAAAAACATGAGTACATTCGAGCAACATAACTATATTATTGAAAAACTAAGAATGTGAGTACATCATCAGATCAATCAACCTCTTGAGAAGAAGCATTCAAGTCTTATTTATAGGAAGAAAAACTACTAACTACCTAGCAAGGCGGTCAACTCCAATAGATTAGGAGGATGCCACTTTAGGGAAAGCATAAAAAGTGGAAAGGAGGTTATGCATCCATGGAATTTGGTCAAGCATGTCTTCCTTAACGCAAATCTAGCACAACAATAACTCCTATATTCGTTCAAAAAACAATTATTACCATTTACAAGGCAGTTACAATTCTTTGATTTAAACTAGGAATTTCCCTCTTGTTGAGAGTCTTCCCTCCATTGACCTTTGAATGATCACCTTGTTGACTTGTGTGGAAAACGACTAGCTGGCAGAATCTTCCTCAATTTTGTAGGCTTCTAATTATTCTTCATAACAATATTAGTACACACAACAATTGCATATTTGTAACTATCTTAAAGTAACATTCATTAATCCACATGTAAAATTAACATAGATAGTTCATATAGCATGTCAATGTCATTAAAGATTACAAAAATAAGCTTATGCCCAATGTCTATGGTTTTGAGGAAATATCATAAAAAGGTCAACATCTAAGTATCAAAGTCTATGACAACTACAACAAATGGCTAATAAACTCTATCAAAGTTGAGTCATAAACTGGACTCATTACTCCCCCCAACCTAAGGCTTTGTTGGTCCTCCAGCAGAGGAAGGGTTGTTCTTTTGCTTAGTTAATGCCCTGAAATTTGCAACTCCCAATTGTCCTACATTAGTTCTTGCAGGGCGTGAATTAGGGTCCCAAAAGAACCTGTGTTGTTTGTCCAACCTGTTCCATCTTTGTCTCTCTGCAGCTATATCATACTGATAATACCTGAAATTTGGCACAGGCTATAATAGGATAGGTGGTTGAAAATTTAGTGGAAGCCAAAATTGTCCCTTTGACCTTTCAATCTGTTTATATCTATCAACTCTTTTACATGTTGTAACATAGTTCTACAAAGAGTGAGGCTCAACTTGTTTCAACTCATTAGTCAAACTGCTCCACCTTTGTGCCAAATATCCTTTTACAGATTCCCCTGTGGTTTTTGCTACCTCCTCATATTCTTTGTAAACTGCTTCTCTCTTAGGAAAGATCCTACTACCATAGCTTCATCTATAAAGAATTTTGTGCCAATCCCTAAAAATTTCCCTTGGATTTCTAGATTCGGCCCTGATGGGTAGGGGAGTGTTAGATTCTATTTGCCTATAAGTCCTGAACTATTGTCCCCAACTAATTTCATTATGTATCTAGGAAATAAATTCCCTTAATTGGACATCCCCAACATACAACAATGGATTCCAATCATGATCTTGGGTCACAGCATAATTATGCAAATAGAATTCACACAACAAATTCGTCATTTCAGGAGGAGCAATCTGATAAGCCTAGAAAAATTCAAGAGGAGTCTCAATGGAAGGATTCAAACCTAAAACAACCCTTGCTAGTTTAAAAGAAAGATTCTTCTCCTTCAAATACAGAGCATCGATGCTTGGAGGAGTCCTCCACTCTAATATCTGAGGTACTAAGGCTACTATATTGTCCACCTTTTCCTTTAAAGCAACAATTTTCGCATTCTTATCTTCAATCTCTTCATCTCTCTTTTGAATTTCCTTCCTCAACCTGCGTTTCTCCTCTTCCCATTATTCTTCCCTCCTCTGTATCTCATTCCATAAATTCATAGCTACCATGTGCATTGAAAAATCAGAGGGCTTATGTATTCCTACCAAAAAAATTCCTGGCACTAATGCTTGCTCTTCATATGGCTCTAGCTGTAGGGATTCTGATTGTTCAACCAATTCTGGCTACAAAGGTGCTAATTGTTCTCACAGTTCTGGCTACAGGGGCTCTTTCTCTTGCTGCAAGAACTCTTGATTTTTCTCTTGTTGCAGGAGCTCTTGATTTTCCCCATACTCTTAACTTTCAACTTGTTATGCAATGGCAGCAAGTTCTACCAACCTTATATTTGTCGCTTCCTCAAATATGTCCTTTTCCTCAATGTTCACCTGCCCCATTGGGGCTTCTATGTCCTCCCATGATGTTTCTCTAGTCCTAGGGATTTCCTGTGGAGACATACCAGCAGTTGGTCTAGCTGGTCTTGTTTTTCTAGGGGGGCTTTCATGTTTCTCGTTGGCTAGAGGAAGAACAATGCCAGCCTTCCATTTCATAGAGCTTGGCACTTTCTTTTCTGTCATTTTGGCTTTTCCCTTCCTCATTTCTGCCTCTTTCTTTTGTGCCCTAGTTTGAATTAGGATGCCAAGAGGGACATCATCATCAAAATCTGAAGAGGAACTTTCTTTGCTTGAATGTTCTGCCTCAGAAGAACTAATCTCTATGGTTTTTTCAGCTGCAAGAGGGTTTACACTAGGGCTTGCACCAGAAGTTGAGGCACCATGAGTGGCTTCAACTATGCTCAATCTCCTACTAGCCCTATGAGGTTGAGGAAAAACCCTACGTTGCAAATGCTCTAGTCTAATTTGATCAATATTTAAAAATTCATCCCAAGTCATATCAGACACATCATGTAGAGACTTCTTAACTAATAATTTGATCAAACAATGGTGGGAAACAAAATTATCCCTACCTTTTTAGGTCACATCTGCCATGATTGAAAGAAGGTGGTATAGCACGTTTGGAACATTCAATCTTCTCCCATGCCTCATATGATTCAGGAGTTTGAAGTGCACAGAATGTAGATTCAACTGACGACCTTCACAACATAAACAACTACTCGCTTCCATGGCTTAGGAAAAGAGGTTCTCTTCACACCTTGCTTGTCCACACTCAATGGAGGGTCACCAGGTTCTGTAAATTCAGCCCTAGCTGACCTAGAATCTCTAGTAGTAGGGTAATGTTCACCGTTAGTAGGCAACCCTGTAACTTCTACAATCCTTTCTTCAGTAGCCATTACCTCCAACCCTTTTATCGTGGTTTTTCCTTTAAACAATGTCTGGAAAAATTCTAATGCAATGTATTCATTATAACCATTCAACTTCAAGAAATAATCTAACCACCCACAATTTGTGAACTCATTCTAGAAAGATGCATCCTGCAATAATACATCATGAACTGTGGGTTCATTTCGAATTAACCCACCTCTCATTGTTTATTTGTCTGCAATTTAAACAATCACTCAGCAAGGTTTCCCTTCCAACAATCTTCATATGAAAGCTAAACTTCTCCTTCCTGCAATGCTGCTAAATTCCCAACACCAGTGTCATCTGAATTTTACCTTTTTGGCAACTTAGGATTATGACAGGAGCAATAAAGGCAGTAAAGGAGTAATAAATGAAGGCTATGATCGAGAAAAATGGCGATGGTTGTTGTCATCTCACACATGCGAGCCATCATCTCACTCAGAATTCAAATTGGTTCAATTTAAACTTTGTTGGCGTGAACCAACATGGATTGACACGTGGACATGTTATTCACACTCCCCCCAACCTAAATTTGAGCATGTGTCCTCACATGTGAGGTAGTAATGAGGATTTGACAGGGGCAGAGAATAATTACATGCTATGGAGAACGTCTATATTAATGTACAGCAATTAAATAAATGTACTAAAAGAAAATTAATATATAACAAATTGATGTGAACATACCTGAATTCTTGGAAGATCTGTTGCAAAGATTATGAAGTACCTTTCACCTTTCAAGAAGTTAGTTGAGCAATTAATGAAAGTAGAGTGGAATGACGTGAAGTAGAATGGAGTGAAGTTATGGTGGCATGATGGAAGAGAGAAAGGTGGAGATGGATGGGCAGATGGGCGAATGAATGAAGAAGTGGACTCCCACAAAACTGGAAGTCTTTATTATGAAAAGTTATATACCTTAGTTAGCCAGAAGGAGGGACACTAGGTCTGCTTCCTTTGACTGCAAGAAGTTCAGGTGTTGCATGCTAAGTGAATTGTTGCAGGAATTCCTCCTTAGAAGTTGGCTTGTGATACAACCTCAGGTGATGGCCATTGACAAGCAACTTAAATCTAACAATGTCAATGGTGTGAGTTGAACATCACCATTGGGGAAGACTTCAACAACCTCATATGGTCCTAGCCACCTTGTCTACAATTTTCCTACATTATCTTGATACCTTGATTCATAGAGCAGTGCCCAGTCACCTGGTTGTAATTTCTTGTCCTTTATGAATTTTTCATGCCACTTTATTCTTTGATTCTGCACTGCCTCTGTGTGATGCAAGGACGCCTTCCTCATCTCATCCAAAGCATTCAGCTCCATGATTTTGTCCCTTTGTGCCTCAGAGATATCTATCCCCAAGTCTATTGCAGTCCTAAGAGTCTTATGCTCAAATCTAATGGGCATCATAGTTGTCTTTCCATACAGCAACTCAAAAGGATTGAAGCTTGTAGTTGTTTTCTAGGTTGTCCTATAGGCCCAAATAGCTTCTAGCAGCCCATTTTCCCAATCCTTTGTATGGATAGCCAATGTTTTGGTCAAAATGGATTCAATTTTCCTATTAGTCACCTCAACTTGGCCATTGGCCTAAGGGTGATAAGGAGTAGACTTCTTGTGCCTTATGTTGTACTCATTGAACAGTGTTGTAACAAGGGTTAAAGTGAATTGAGCCCCTTGATCAGTCACTATCTCTCTTGGAACCCCATACCGTATGAAAACTTCCTCATAAATAAATTATACAACCTTATTATCTCTTGCATGCTTCATGGCCTTAACCTCTACCCACTTGGTTACATAATCAGTGCATACCAAGATATAGGATTTACCATTTGATGGAGGATCAATGGGTCCTACAAAATCCAATCCCCATTTGTCAAATGGAGTGATTACTACCTGGCGGTAAAGGGGAACCTCATCAGATTTGGTTGGTTAGCCCATCCTCTGGCATCTATCACACTTCCTTGCATATTTCCCTACATCCTTATGGAGTGTGGACCAATAATATCATGTGCTCAAAATCTTCATTATTGTCCTCTTGGTTGCAAAATTCCCTCCATAGGGTTCATTGTGACATGCATGCAAGATATCATATGTCTCATCTTCCCTCACACATCTCCTCATGACATGGTCTAGTCTAGTGTAGAACAAACATCCAATAATCCATGAAAAAGGAAAATATTTTTCAATGAGCACCCTTCTCTCTTTTGGAGAGAAATGAGGAGGCACTCTCCCTGTGACCAGATAATTAGCCATTTCAACATACCATGGTGTATGCACACTGATGGAGAATAAGTGTTCATCAGGGAAAGAGTCATCAATGACTTGATTGTCCCTTGATGTAGTCATCCTTGAAAGAAATTCTGCAACAACATTGGCCTTCCTTGGTTTATCCACCATGGCTATGTCAAACTCCTGCATCAACAATAACCATCTTCCTATCCTGCCTGATAACGGGGGTTTATTCATGAGGTACCTAATGGTTGCATGGTCGATGTGCACAAAGATCCGATAGCCTGTTATATAGTGCTTGAATTTGTTAAGGGAATAGATCACTACCAACATTTCTTTTTGTCACTGTATAGTTGACTTCAACTCCCTCTAGATTTTTGTTGACAAAATAAATAACATTTTCAATAGCTCCTTCTTTCTATTCTAAGACTGCTCATATAGCATATTCTAATTTATCTATATGAATGCGAAAAGGAAGCTCCCAATTAGGACCTTTAAGTATAGGAGCATGAGTTAAAGTTGCTTTCAAGTCAGAAAATGCCTTGTCACTATCTTTTGTCCATTGGAATTCAACATCTTTAGTTAGGAGATTGTACAATGGTGCTACCATTTTTCTAAAGTCTTTGATGAACCTCCTATAATAACCTGCATGTCCTAAGAAACTCCTAACATCTTTTTTTTTGCAAGTATGGGCAGATTAGTGATCACCTCAATCTTGGCATGATCTACTTGAATTCCTTTGTGAGAGATGTAGTGGCCAAGGACTACACCTTCCTACATCATCATGAAGCACTTTTCACTGTTTAAAGACAGATTGTGTTCTTCACATCTCTTTAAGACTCTCCTGATATTTTCCAATGCTTCATTGAAATCAACACCATAGATAGTAAAATCATCCGTATAAATTTCCATGCAATCATGAGAGATGTCTGAAAATATGCTAATGATTTCCCTCTGAACAGTTGTAGGTACATTGTATAAGCCAAATGGAAGTACTGAGTAGGAATAGGTCCCCCATGGACAGGTAAAGGTAGTCTTCTCCTAGTCCTCAGGTGCAATTTGGATTTGGTTATAGCCGCTGAATCCATCTAGAAAAGAAAAGTATTGCTTTCCTACAAGTGAATCTAGAACTTGGTCTATGAAAGGAAAGGGAAAATGGTCCTTTTTGGTGGCAGCATTGAGTTCCCTGTAATCAACACAAACTTTCCACTTCCCTCCCTTTTTGGGCACAATCACCAATGGAGACACCCACTGGCTATCTGAAATGGGGTAGATGAATCCTACATCCAACAATTTGTGTAGTTCTCCTTTTACAATTTCTCTCAATGCAGGGTTAATTCTTCTTTGTGGCTGCCTCATTGATGTACAATTATCTCTAATGTATATCCTATGAGTGCAGAGCTTAGGATCCAATCCCTTCATATCATGATAGTCACACGCAAATGCATGATGGTGGGTCCTCAGTAAGTTTTTCAATGACAATTGTTGTTCTTCACTTAGTTTGCTATTAATATTTAGATATTTTCCTTCTGATACTTGCACTTGTGTAGTTATCTCTACCATAGTTGCTTCACTAATGTTTGGTATCTTGAGTTCATGTGGCAGCCATGTATGAGACATACATGTTGTTACGAGAAGAGCGAGTAGAAGTTTCTTTACTAGATCAGCAGAATCAAATGCATGAGAGGATGAGTCTTCCTGCACCTTACAATGGTTCTAAATTATGTTAAACAACACTTCATCTTCATCTTGAAGCTGCATGAAAGAACTCCTACCTAACATCATAAGTTGTGTCATAGAATTGACTTCCTCAGCTTCTTCACCAACATGTGGCCATATGGGGTTATCCATATCATGGGATGGTTGAGCAGGAGGGTAGAGAATAAGCTTTTTGGTGCTCTTTCCATCAGAAATGGTCATGCCCCCTGTCCGACATCCAATATAGGCATTTTTTGTTGCTAACCATGGCCTTCCTAGAATAATGGGGTACCTTCCTAGTGTAGCTTTAGGAGAAAGAATCATGAAATCTGTTGGATACTCCCAAGAGTCTAGAGTTACCATAAGATCCTCTATTATACCATCAGGTTTAATAGTGGAACTATGAGCAAGCTGCAAGACAGTAGGAGTAGGTCGCATGCTTGCAACATTTAGTTGTTGCAGGATATCCTTGGTCATTAAATTTATTGTTGCTCCCAAATCAGTTAGAGCATTATTTATTTGGATCCCATTTATAACAACTCCTACCATAGGACTCCCTAGGTCATTATATTTGGAAATAGTCACTTTCCCAAGCATGATGTGAATTAGTTGTCCCACCACATGAACTGTACTGGGGTCTTTCTTCTTACTACTTGGCTTCTTAAGGCATGCTTCCTTAATTGCTTTTTCATATATAGGAACATCTTTTATGGCCTAAAATAGAGGTATATGGACACATATATGCTTCAACTGATCTAAAATTTCAAAGGTTGGTTCCTCTTTCTCTTCCTTTTGTTTCACAGTTTCCAATCTCTGGGGAAATGGTGGTTCTTGTTCAGTCTGCTTGACTGGGACTGGTTCATTATTTTTAGGTACACTTGGTTGAATGGAGGCATTCAAAGGCTCCTCTTCTTCCACAAGAAGCTCAGTGAGAATGGGTGTGGAAGGAGCTAGAAAAGTAGTTCCTGAACACAAGTGGATGTCACTTACACTCATAGCATATGCAAGGAACTGATTTGGATCCACAAAGTATATTGGTTGTTGTTGTGGTTTGTTATTTGGGTTAGGTGTGGGCTGAGCTAGTAGCTGAGTATGTTTAGGTGTATTTGAACTTGAATTAGCAGGAGGAGGCATTATAGAAAGTTGTTGGGGCTGAGAAGGTGGCTGCATGTAACTGACCAATTGTCTAGTTTGGCCATTGTTGTCCTCCCCTCCATTGAGATGTTGGTTGCCAATTTCCTGGGGGTGGCTTCCAATTTCCTTGAAACTGTTGTAAATTCCCCTGAGGTTGTTGCCACTGGGGTGAAGATTTTTGGTGATTGCTCCAAGCATCCAGAGGGTTATTCCAAGGTTGTGGTGGATATCCTCCGTAATTGGATAGATATGGGGGTTTCCATTGGTTACCAGATGAATAAGAATTGAAATATGGCCCAGCAAAAGATAGTGGATCTAGTGGCATACCTTGTCTTGGATCCAATGGCCTCCTTTGTGAAATGTAGTAGACTTGGTCATCTTCACCCTGGATTGGCTTGAACTTGTAATGCCCCGTCTTAATAACCTAAGAATGTTGCAATTGTGTATAAAGGTGTAATAATTTTTTTTTTAAAGTTTAATTATTAAGTTAATTAGTTGCATACATTCATTAGGCTATACGACGTTACACTACTTTGAGTTTTCCATAGATGACTTAAGTATTTCGCATTGCACATAATAATAATTAACATAAAGATAAACATTGCATAACATTAAATTCCATTCAAGATAATATAAGGTACGAACTTGTTTTCCATACATTGCAATTTAATCAAATATACAATACTCATCCATCTAATGAGGTAGTTCAATAATAATTACAATTACATTTACAATGCTCTCCTCATAATCATTTGAGGGATATTTTACAATACAAGTTTTACAATAATACAATGAAGATGTACATGTGAGTCTCCAAGTACGAGCTCTCCATCCATGAAGCTCTCAATGCCAAGATCAAACTGGGGACCCAACGGAGTAAGGTGCACGTTCCACCCAACCATGTGGTACCCGTAGGTCCACCCCCCGTGCTAGGAGATAGTAATATGGTTACCTAGACCTAATCTACTAACCCTAGATACTAGTCCACAACAATCTAATGGTTACATTGCTTCCAGATTTTGATAATTGAATTTGCTACATACACAAGGTTAACTGTTACTTTAGGTGGAGTGTCATCACAACGTTGCAAAGGTTACCCTGGTGTTTCTTCCTAGGTTCCAGCCCCCAATCCTTGGGTTACCCTGGTAACCTCTTACGAAACCCGGCCCCTATTGCATACCATTGCAAAATCGTATGTCTTTTGAAGAAACAAGACACCGATTTTCCATTCCAGGCCTTCTCATCTTATTCTCAAGACTATAGTAGCTCAAGAGTCATAAGTGAGGCATAATTATCTTGTTAAGAATTTTTAAATCTAACTACTGTGTTCTTTAGTTATCACTGACTTACTAACTTTTTGTAAGTTACCCTGACACCACTTTGTGTGTCGGCCCTTATAAAAAGCCACTCCCCTAAACATAACAAGGTGTCTAAGTTCTCTGACTAAGGTTTACAAATGCACAAAGTTCATCTCATAATAACAAATAACCCACAGTGGTAACAAACACCATAGTTAACATGTGCACAACCCAAGTCATCCCAAGAAACATATTTAAACAATAATACACCCATACTTTACAATTCTTTCTGGAAGACTTATACAACTATAACTTTCCCAATTTACCCAAAAAGAACACAATGAAAGTAATTCAAGAAAAGTAAATATCTATGATTCGGATATACTAAATCCATAAGCATCAGTTGGGAAAACAACATATTTATAAAACATCTTAATAAAAGATCTATTTTATAATCAATAAAATTAACTATTTCATTTATTTATTTATTTTTATTCTTCTCAAATTCACTATATATTATATTCTATAATTTCTCAATCTTTATTTACACATGCAACATAATTTAAAGAAAATATATATTATGTCTTAATTATTCCAAGATTATTTTTCCTACCATAATATATATATATATATATATTTAATATATAATTAACCATATTTATTTCCACATTATAAATACATATATATTCATATACATATATATATACATATATATATATAAATATAAAATATATCAATAAATAAAATCTATCGAATTTAATACATGTTAAACAAAATCCGCATTTAAACTTTTATATAAAAATCGCATTTAAAAATGTTTTTAACAGTTTAAAGCCCTAAGGCCCGCGGCCAAGCCGTGCCCTCCATTTAGTGAGGACGCAGCCGCACCAGGGCTGCCCAGCCCAGTGGCAGTGCCAGCCTTGGTGGCTGCGCCACCAAAACAAAGGTTTGGGGAGGGTTTCGGCCCTCCCCAATACACTGGTTTGTTTTATTTTGCATAAAAAATAAAATCCGCGAATCTTTCTCCGCCTTTCGGGTTTAAATCCGAATTTTAATAAATTTATTTCATACGCCAGTACGACGAATTCAAACAAAATTCATATAAATAAATAAAGTGCCTTTCACCATTCAATTTATATACAAGTATAGATATATATATATATATATATATATATATATATATATATATATATATATATATATATATATACAAAGGGTTTAATATTGGGAAAGTAATATTTTCCACAAATTTTCAACGGGAAATTGGGGAAATGATAAATTTCTTTCGGGGTTTTCAAAAGAACTTGCACAGTATTTTCAATACAAAATTTAAATAGTTCCCAGAGGATTCCATTTCCCTTTTCAACAAATATTTCCCTCATAGAAATTTAACTAATTTCTACAGATATTATCATACAGAGGTTTTCTAATCCATCAAATTTCTCAAAAAAAAACATGTTACAGAGAACGATTTCTTTTACGGGAAATACAGGAATTTAAAATTGAACTTGTTTCTTTTCACAAGCAATCTCTTCCAGAAACTAACGAAATTTATTCACAGAAAGAAATAAAACATTTACTAATAAGAATACCTGATTTCCTTTTGTTGTCTGGTGAAGAAACCCTCTGTAGCCTCTGTTGCCTGTAGCTACCAATTCCTTCCCGAGAACCAATTCCAAAAAACAACCAAAAACCAAAGATCTTCCAATTCCAAAATCAACCAAAAAGCATATACCAAAATTTTACAGAGCACCAAATAATTTCCCGTGAATGATAGGATAACCTCTGTGGTTTTCCCCAGATCCAAATTATCCTCCGTAACAAATTTCCTCAACAAACACCAATTAATGCACTGGCACACATGTCGAGAAGTGGTTGCAAAATATCTTCTTCCACCACTTCTCGGCAATTTTGCCTTTCAATATTTGCATGAATAATTAATTTCAAATTTAAAATTTTAATATTTAATTTGCATGCCTTATTTAATTTATTTAAAATTTACAATTTCCACATACAATAATTTATTTAATAACCAAAAATACCTTTTTCACAAAATATTTAATTTAAATATTAAATCTATTCACACACGCAATCTTTAAAACAATTTAATTTAATTAATTAATTAATTTAATTAAATAAATTTAATCTTTTAAGATCAAACCATTTAACCAAATAAGCTAATTAATTAATTAAATATAAAGCACTAATTTCTTCAACATTTAAAAATTAATTTAAATAACAATAATTTAAAACATAATAAACTATCATTAAAAATTAACCAAATTTACCTTTCAAACAATTTATCCAAACAGAAGAATGCAAAACAACCTATGACTCAAACTAAAAATAGACAATGTACAGTGACCGGGTTATAGACTAAACTAGGGTGAACCAAACTACTATCTCTCAATCAACGTATCCGTTGAGTCTTGACACGCTCAGACCTGAGTACCCAGGTGGAGTCGGTGTCATGTACCTGCAATTCCTGCAACCAAGCAAATAACGTGCATATATATATATATATATAAAGCATTAAACAGACACACCGTGTAGAGAAAATCACGGATATCACAGGGCACTCGCAAGCGAGTGATGCGATTCTGTTCTCCACACCAATACGCTTCACATTAGACTGACAAAATAAATTAACAGTTAGTCCATCATAAACATGTACATAGCAATAATCATCTGAAAGTAAACATCTACATTATCTCAAAGCATAACAGGAATCAAATATCGCAATATAATGTATCATCATGTCACAGAATAAATCCACTATCGCTCAAAACCAGCGATCAAAATATCCAACCAAAGTATCATAGTCTAATAGTGTAAAAACACAACAGCAGAAAACATAAGCATAAACAGAGGGGTACTACAGAACTCAGGTAGAATCTGCTTACTGTCAATATTAGCTACCATCTTGCATCTGCAGTCCTTCTTTTGTCTACAATCAAGGAAATACTCTGCCAACATTTCCTCTGCCTCCGCCTCCTCTTTTTTCTTCTTGGCCTAAAGTGTATCTAGTTGAGTAGCCAAATTGTTTATGATGTCTTACTTGAAGTCTGCCAGCAAGTGAGTAATCTTGATCCTTGAAACTCCACTAGTAGATGACTTACCCATAGAGGATTGGTAAGCTCTCACTTTCTTTGAAGCTACCCTCAAATAGTTCTGACATATCTTCTTGATATCCTCCCAAGGAACTTGGGTGATATCTCCTCCTCCCATCAAGTCCAAGGCATCAGTGCAACTTTCATCAATTCCTCTTAGGAAAAACAACTTTTGTGATTCTTCATCAAGTGTATGGTGTAGAGATTTTTGTAAGCAAAATAGAAACCTTGAAATGTAATCCTCCAGGCTCCCATCTTCCTTTTGATGCATCCTAAAAATTTCATCTCCCCTCATGTCACTGCCCCTACAATATTCCTTGTACTTCTTAAGGAACTTTTTCATGTCCTCTCAAGTCTCCACAATATTTTTGCCTAGGCTCATAAACCATCCTAATGCAGCTTCTTTCAAGGTGGTAGGGAATAGCTTAAGCCTTTGGGAATCAATGGTATAGTCATAACTCCTATAGATTATATCAAAATCGAACAAGAAAGTATCAGGATCTTCTGTGACAAGTCCATAGAACTTAGGAAGGATTGAAGTAGGGATATTTTTGAGGTTGTCAACTTCATTCTAATGAGCAATGGAGAAAGGAAAAGTTGGTTGGTTAGGTTTGTTTCTATTTACATCACCCATGCCTGCCTAATGTAGTTCCAAAGAAAAGGGATTCTCAATCTGATTTTGTTCTTCAGAGGAAATTTTAGAATTGGTCAGATCGGGAAATGCATCAGAAAAGGGGTGTGGCTCTTCTTCTTCTTCTCTTAGTAGATTTTGATGCTCAACTAGCTAGAATGGATCAGGGTTATTAGGAAGGAATCTCCCATGAGCATCTCTCCTCCTTCCTCTATGCATATAGTATCAAATCACTATCAGCCAGCTCACACAAAGAATTGGAAAAAGAATAGTGGATCATCACTTTCCTAAATGAGGGGTATACTAAGAACAAACTTTCAAAAATATATTGCAGCAAGAAAAACTATCAATGACTCCAAATAACTCCCTAGTTTGACACAATCCCCAGCAACGGTGCTAAAAATGTTGGCCTCCAACAATTATTTAACAACTAATCCCTTACAATTGTGATTAAGAGATTGGAAATCTAATCTAAATAGTTATCTCAATCATCATGAAGGTGCATTTAAATTGTCAACCCAATGACGTAAACTTGAAATGGGTCAGCACAATATGTGCACTACGAATCCAAAGTAACCATATTCATCCTACAGCTAAGAAAGACACAATGCTAAAAGTAAATTGCTTGGAAAGAAGAAATATAAGTGTTGAGCATCAACCAACAACTATACTAATCTGAAATGCATGACAGAAATGAAAATCTGAGCAAACAAATAGAAAACTAATATGTCTACTTTGGCTGTAGGAATAGTCACAGAATGGAATTCTAGTGGTTGTAGGAATAGAAAGTGCCAGATTCTTATCTACTTGTTGAACAGAAATTAATAACTAAACTAAAGGATGGAATGCTCACCAAGTGGGCCCCTTCGGATCTTAAGACAGATGTAAAATCAAATGCACGAGCCTATAACTTCATTTTATTCATTGGAAAACATGAGTACAATCGAGCAACATAACTATATTATTGAAAAACTAAGAATGTGAGTACATCATCAGATCAATCAAACTCCTAAAAAGGAGCATTCGAATCTTATTTATAGGAAGAAAAACTACTAACTAACTACCTAGCAAGGCGATCAACTCCAACAGATTAGGAGGACGCCACTTTAGGGAAAGCATAAAAAGTGGAAAGGAGGTTATGCATCAGTGGAATCTGGTCAAGCATGTATGCCTTAACAAAAATCTAGCACAACAGTAACTCCTATATTTTCTCAACAAACAATTAAGACCATTTACAAGGCAGTTAAAATTCTTCGATTTAAACTAGGAATTTTCCTCTTTTTGAGAGTCTTCCCTCCATTGGCCTTTGAAAAATCACCTTGTTGACCTATGTGGCAAACGACCAGTTGGAAAAATATTCCTCAATTTTGTAGGCTTCTAATTATATCTGCATAACAATATTAGTACACACAACAATTGCATATTTGTAACTTTCTTAAAGTAACATTCATTAATCCACATGTAAAATTAACATAGATAGTTCATATAGCATGTCAATGTCATAAAGATTACAAAAATAAGCTTATGCCCAATGTCTATGGTTTTGAGGAAATATCATAAAAAGGTCAACATCCAAGTATCAAAGTCTATGACAACTACAGTAAATGGATAATAAACTCTATCAAAATTGAGTCATAAACTGGACTCATCACCATGGCATACATCAGGTGATATATTGATTGGTCATCAGTTTATTAGTCGGTGCGGCCTTGCTCCATATTTAGGTATGGGAGAACATTGCAACTACCCGACCTATTGGGGAGGCTAGTTGAGTAGAACATGAGCCTTTTGTATACAAATATGATGTGTTCCTCACACATCACTATTTTGGATATCTAGAAGAGGATCATTTATAACATAGTTGGTTCCAATGGAGACCATGGCTTCACTATGAGGCATGGGATGATGATGATGCCCACTTTCCCTATGACAAACATACTTGATGGTTGATTGGGATGAAACCCTACATCTTGGAGAGATATTTACTAAAGAGGGTTCATCAAAAAATTCGGGGAGATGCAAGATGTATTGGAACTTGACTATCATGCACTTTTTGCTCAAACATAGAGGGAGATTTCTAATTGGGGACCCATGTCGATCCCATAAATAACAGTGGCATAGGTTCTTTAGTTGACACTTGTTCATTGGATATGGGAAAATGGGTCTAACAACCCAAGGGTGAATATTGATTATGATGCTTGGTGGATTCCCCAGAGACCATTGAATTTCACACATCCCGATGATAGTGATGGGACCTAGGAGGAGGAGGGATGTTCAGACAAGCAGAGGTTGTAGACAGTGATAGAGGGTGAAGGTGAAGATCCCTGTGGTTGAGGACAGGGGATAGCAAGTGGGGGTGCCAGTAGTGGTACCCGTAGGAGAGGTGGATTAAAGGGTAGGTGATGAAGATATTCCCTAAGGAGTGGACCCCGATGACATATGACTTTGATTTTCTCTTAGTGAGAGATTAGACGAGGAGGGAGAGGGATGGCATTACCATTCAGCTAATTTATAGGACTACAAAGAGGGATCAAGGAGCCTCAAAAAGAGGCATTAAGATAACTCAAAGACAATAGTTGGAGGCATAGGTGATTCAATTGTTTGTGAGAGAGATACAGAGAGCCAGGAGGCAACAACTAGAGGTAAGAATAGAAGCCATTAGATTGTTTTTGGATTTTATATCACATAAAGACTTCAAGGTATATCAAATGGATGTCAATTCAGCATTTCACAATCAAAATATGTCAAATAAATGTCGAAGAAGTTTGGAATGGAGGATTCTAAACCAGTGTGTACTCCCATGGTTATTGGTTGTAAGTTAAGCAAAAAATGATGAATCTCCTAAGACATATCAGAGCAAGTAGAGATCAATGTTTTGGTGGACTACTATATCTAACTGCTACTAGACCAGACATCATGCATACAGTGTGTCTTGTGGAAAGATTTCAAGATCCCATAGAATCACATGTTGCAATAGTCAAAAGGATATTTAGATACTTGAAGGGCACTCTGGACTTTGATTTATGGTATCCTAGGGATATTGATTTCTCCTTGATTGAATATGCAGATGTAGATTGGGAAAGTTGTGCAGATGATAGAAGTACAACTAGAGGTGCTTTCCTTCTTGGAAGCAAATTGGTTTCTTGGTTGAGTAAGAAGCGAGATTCAATGTCATTATCTATTGCAATGGCAAAGTATATAGCAACAACATCATGCTACACAAAGACCTATAATGGATGAAGCAGACATTGAAGGATAACAGAGTAGCATATGATGAACCTATTTCTATCTTGTGTGATAATACAAGTGATCAATATTTCAAAGAACTCAGTGACACATTCAAGAACAAAGAATATCTCTATCTAGTATCACTTTCTAAGAGAGAAAGTTGTAGAGAATGAGGTGAAGTTGGAGTATGTGCCTACAAAGGATTAGGTTGCAGATATTTTCACAAAGGATCTTCCAAAAGATACTTTTGAGTATCTCTAGAAAAAGTTAGGGGTTACTATTGATGGGTTTAGTTATTAGCCTATTTTTTGTTGTTTTTATGCATGCTTCCAGGCATTATCAGACAATCTTTTCAGACATACTCCTATGATATGCTACCTTTTCATGCATATTATACAACCTTGAACCTAAATTATAATAATGGAAATATAGTTATGATATAGTAGCATTGCATGGTTTATATGTGAGTATGTATGAAATATCGTTGGAATTTTGTGTTTAATCATGGTAGTTAGCTTTGTGTATATGTTTCCTGGATTAACCTCTTGTAGCTTAAAAAGAAACTGTAGCTCGCAACAACTAGCAGTTGTAGCCCGCAACAAAAGGAGGACTTGGACAATGAGACAAGGGAAGTGCTAGATTAATCTGAATACAATAACTACCGTGTTGAGACACTTGATGGAGTTAGTCGTGCATCATTATGACAAGTTAATAAAGTGTTGGAGGAGAAGATTTTTTTGTTGATAGGATTCTGGATAACTGTTTGTGTGTTTTATATGCAGATATGTTTTGCAGAGTTTCAATTCTATTAGAACTATTGCCTCTTTTTAGTTATAATTTGAACAATTCAATCTTAACTATATACTCTGATATCTAGGAGTTGCATTTAATGATTGCAGTTAGAAGTTGTGCTTAGAATAAACTCCCCTGTGCTTGTACATAGTCAGTGGTTGAGTCCTTAGATAATTTAGTTGATTTCAATATTTTGTTATTAGTTACTTTCCAATTTTCAGTTATCAATTATAGACATGTTGATTATTCAGAATGATTTCTTTGAATACAATCTTTGAAGAAGATTTTGTGTAATATTTTAAGATGCATAATGAATGAAGTTCAATTTCACATTGATGCATAGAATCTAATATTTATATTTGGTTCTAGTTAAGTGAAGTCAGTCACTTGAGCAGGTGACTCAAGGTAACTATTCTTCACTACATTTGTGGTTGTTTTATTTATGTTTAATAGTTATTTTTGTTTATCATTGTTCCATAAATTACATGTAAAGCAGAATAGATCCTCGTACTTTGATTATCAGTAATGAATGTTCATGAGCATGCATGCATTTGGTTAATTTGTAGCACTTCAAAGGTTAGAATAAG
>VDFB02321499.1:0-43559 GCA_007258455.2 Sequoia sempervirens
ATCTCAATCATCATGATTAGCTGCACCACTAAATGTGTCATGGATCAATGTATTTGTACCATCATCTTCAATTTTTTGTATGGCTCATGATCATCTTCTTCCATAGGATCATTAACTTCATCTTCTATATTCATAGCTCCACGTTCCTCCGCTTGCAAAACCACATTCTCCAGGCCGTGATAATCCATATCATGTGCCCTAGGGTGCCCCACCTTTATAATAATGATCGACAATAAATAAACCATGATCATGATCAAGGATTATATATATATATAAAATGTTAAAATGATATAAAAAATTTTACAAATTAACTCAATATAAACATTATAATGAACAACTTACCAATGGATGATAATCATGCCCCCCTTCAACATGACCTTTTCATGCTTCCTACAATGTTTCTCAGCTTGTTGTGATTAAAATTCATCTCATCTTTAAGTCCTTGTAATTACTGCAAGGACAATAACATTTCCCATCACCCTCTTTCAATTTAGCCTACAATCTATCACGTGGTCTTCATTTCTTGCTCGATTAATATTATCCGACATGATTTTTCTTTACCAAGTTTGACTATTTAGATCTTCAAAAAATATCAAACTCACACTCCAATAATTTTTATTCATAGACAAATAACAAAATCTAATAATTATGATATTTTACACCAAAAAAATTTGGCATGCAACCACCCCTACAAAAGAGAAGATAGTCTGAATTTAATGACCCCAAAAAACACTTTAAAATACTAATTCCAAAACTTATTAAATTTTTATTTTACTATGATTTCCAACCATTACACTCCTAAAATTAGAATATTGAACTTGAATGCAAACTTCGTACAATGATGGAGGTAGCGAGCTAGTAAGAGCAAGTGACCCATTCCTAAGGAGCAACAAGTTAGAATCATCATTGCTAATGTCAATACAGATTTATCCTTTTAGTTAAAGATGTAATGTGTCACTTCTTAAGATGAGCTAAGGCCCTCAACATTGAGAGAGCCCTAATCGCACAAGGAAGCACATACTAGTAGAATTTGGAAAATAAATGACTAGGTGACTAAAAATTTTAGTCACAACAACTAAAAATGACTAAATTCTGCTCATTTTTTGCAACTCAGCTATAAATGAGTAAATAAATTACTAGTTTGGTTGTTGATTAAAAATTATTTAGTCACACAAATAAAAATGACTAAATAGTTAGTCATTTATTTAGTCACAATCCATTTGAATAAATCATTTAAGGAATCAAGAATATAGCCCATCAAAATACTCTAAAAATTTAATAAACATACCCTAAAACTTTTTTCAAAATCTTATATTCAAGCGTAGCCCACCAGAATGGAGTTTTCATTTTAATAAATATACTCTAAAACCTTCGTCAAAACATTATTTTCAAGCATAGACCGCCAAAATGGAGAAGTGTTTCGATAAAGAATGATAGAGAATGGTGAGGAGATGTGCGTGAAAGGAGGCATAGGATTCACTGTTGCTTATCTCATTCCTACTCTGCTCAACAAATCTTACATTGTTCCCACTACTATTTGTAATCTAGGTATTTACTTGACATATATTTGCATAATCTCAAATTCTTTCAGAGGATTTTGAAGTATCAATGTATCCTATATAGGGTTTAGAATGATTTATTTTAATTAAAAAAATAAATAAATGATGTATTTCCCTATAATTAGATAATGTGGAGATCTCCTAAATCTACCCCAACACACTATCCTCTTTGGCACTGTATTCATTACTCCAACTACTAGGGTTTTGCATGTGAAATCTTTAATATCTTCATGACCATAGCTTTTAAATAGATCTTGGTCTTTGCTTTAATCCTTTTCATGGTAACCCTTGAGTTCCATAATCCACTTTCAATCTCTTATAAGAACGTTGTCTTAAGCTAGAGTACATAGTATGCATATAAAGCAAGTCCTTCATACCTGCCATTGTTCCAAACCACCACTCACTGCCTTGCTTAAAATGTTGCCTCCATAAGCACAATAGCATGCTTTAAAATCATGGTTGCCAGTGATTGACCATTAAGGTCACCACTTTCATCAAGATACCATGAGATTTTTGTCTTCAAAATCAAGGCATTATGCAAGATAACATTTTGAATTGTTTGTTGTGTACGATTTGATTTTCTTACACATTTACTGCTTTTCTAACTTCCTTTTAGACTGGGTATTGCACCCTCAGCTGCAATCTCAAACATCTCACTCATTATCACTTGAATATTCCTTTCATAAGCATCCTTCTATAAAATAAAACTATGCCCTATAGACTTCCTACTTACTACAGGGGAATCATTGTTTCATGGTATTGTAGATCTTAAGATCCTTCAACCTTATTGACACTACTTCATAGTCCACAAGGTATTATTCACTATTCTCCCATCTTTGATGAGTCTCAAAACACTGCTCAAAAATGCAATCCACTACCTCTATTATACATTAATGGCTAAGAAGAAACATTGAACCTATGATTACCACTGTTACTTCATTTGGAAAGTCATTCCCTGATTGCATTTTCCTTGTCTAACACTACCAAAAGCATTTGAAAAACCCTTAAAGTCAGCAAGGGGGTAAGGAAACTCACTGTTAAAATCTCCACTTTACTATGCAAGATTTGAGCTTTATTATCATGTCACTGCTCAGCCTTTTTTTGACTGTCACATCTCAAGTGAATGTCATTCTTCTTACCATAATTGCATTTACAAATGTCACTAAGCTACATAGTGTGCTTCATGTTATTGGCTACAATATTTAGATTGCAAGATTTTGTTATTAGCTACAATGTCTCAATCTTTCTAGTATTGCAACCTCACTAATCTGCTAGAGTTATTGTTTATATTTCTATGGAGGCCTAGGGTTTGTACCCTAATCATGCTCTTACCAATGCTCTTGTTGGTATTAAAAAAAAACCTTAAATCTTGGGTCAGAAAATTAGTTGTTTTGACAAAGTTGTGGTATGATCTTGGATTGTATCCTAGAGTGTGTGGGAAGCTTGTGTTTGATCATTAAGGTATGTAAATCTGATCAGTGAAATGTATCCTATATAGCATGGGTCTTTCTTTAATACTTTCCATAATGGTTACTACCATATCACATTATTATAGTTTTTAGTAACCCAAGATTGCATTCAAGTATATAACAAACTTGGTTTGTATTTTAAGCTATACACTTTTAAGTAACATTCATAAGGTTTAGAAAATCTTGATCACTCTCTAGAATAGCCCATTAAACATGGGTTGTGCTTGAATGCACTACATAATTGATATAACACAACCACTTTGCATATCAACTAGAGTTATAGGCTTTTTATTGCAGCAAGAAGTAATCACTCTTGGATCATGCTATAATTACATCATAACTTGTTAAACTTGAGACAACCTGAATGCACCCAATGATGATTAACACCTACATTATACAACCTGAATTAACTACATTATATGAGTGCCTCCATTTCTATCACAACATAGCCACATTAAACTTGGGTCACACATGAATGCATTCTGTATTTTTTATAGCACAATTGTGCCACATGACCAATAGAGTTATAGATCACATAATTACAGTCACAAGAATCTATTCCTTTGTTGTGATCTTATGGTGATTCCACACAAAAAAATTAGGACATAAAATTCTCAAAACCCTAAACCTCTAAAAATGAAATCTAATGAGATGTTGCTTTAAAATATGATTTTCAAACCTGGAACTACAAATCTAACTTCACAATTGAATTCTACAAAAAGACAATGACTACCCTCAACCTGGCGATATATTCTTGAATTTTTTCTGATTTTTCCCAACAAAATCATCCTTAGTTCTCCACAAACTGTCTCAAGTAGAGCAAAAAACTATCACAATAAATCAATGAACTCACTTTTCTTTATATTGGCCACAATTTATTATTTTTCTTGTTTGTCAAAATTTCGATGAAACTACTAGTCAAAATTTTGATGAAACCCAAGTTCGTCAAAATTTTGATGAACGTTGGGGATAAACTTTTAAAAAAATGAAAATTACACATCAAATTTTACAAGCACCCAACGATACATCAAATTATACATATTTCGTTAGAGATTTTCATCAGATTTTGCGTTCAAATGAGTTAGTGCAAGGGGCCATTTTTCTATGGCACATTTTGCCCCCACTTTAGTGAGAGGATGAACCTATTTCATACTCACACTAAAGTAGCCATGAACATCAAGAGGAGGGTTCAAATACACTTACGTTAGCAAGATGGAATGGAAACAATCAAGAGGGATGATCAAACCCCCAGGATGAAGATCCCATGGAAAACTAGACATAAGAACAAAGAAACACACAAGTGTTGAAAAGAATTGGATGAAGCTTCGATTGTCAATCCAACTAGTTGTGAAAAGATATCTAAGCTGATTGTTTGAAAAAGATAATGTGTACTCACTTTGGGGCCACAAAACTTCAGGTTGTATGCGGGGTGAGAAAGCCCAACTGTAAACTCACTCTGGGGCCATGGAACTAGTTGTCCACAGGGTGAGAAATCCCAAAAGGTAAGATACATACACTAGTTGGTATGCACTCACAAACACAAAAGTGGCTATGGGGAAAATTAATGCCACTAGGTGGGCTTCCCACTTAACCATGTCAAAGTTATACCACTTGATAACTTTAACAAGGTGCCACAAAGAAAAAGGAATTTTCATGAACAAAAAGACAAAGGTACCATAGTCATGCAAGATGCGTTATGCAAGGTGGCAAAAAGGAACACTAAATGTAAAGATGCAAAAATGTAAAACATAAAATGTAAAATGTAAAAATATTTTCAAAGGAGTCTTGTTCGGTTTATGCAAGGTTAGTCACTTAGGGAACATTGTGTCTAATGTCTCCAAGAGAGGACCAATCAAAGAATAGTATATTCACAACTTAGGAGATGCAGTGTGTCACATCAGGCCACCAAGAGGAATGTAATATGCTAAGATAGATCACACTTATAAAGGACATCACACCTAATGTCATCCACAAAGTGACAAAAACATCATATAAACGACAAGGCTCCACTAGGAACCAGAATGAAAATGAATTGATGGTAATGTATGCCCCCCACTTTAAAGGAATTACTACACATCATTTTGTGAGCAATTACTTTAAAGTAGAAAGAGAAATGCAGAAAAAAAAAAACAAGACATGAGAGCCAACTCTGAAATAGATATGCCAAGTCATATGTTTTGAAGTTAGGCTATGTCATGTCAAGGAATGTGAAAGACAAAGGGAGTTTCCTCCCAAAAAAGAGCACACCAAACACATAAGGGATGTATGGATTTTGGGTCAGTATGTTCATTGCTGCAATTTTTTTATGAAAAAACTCAGAACTATCATCATTCCTCGAATACATAGAATGAGAAGAATGACACAAAGAGAGCGAAAACAAAAGAAAAATAAAGTTTTTTTTGAGTCAACATGGAATATACATTGCGGTCTCAATGCTTTCCATCATCCCCAAAAGGAAAACACAATAAAAATGAAAATGAAAAGGAAAAATAAAATGACAAAGCTTTTGGGTCAACATGAAGGAGACATTTCGGTCTTGATGCCTTGCATCATCCCCAAAAGGAAGACACAGACAAAAAGAAAAAGAAAGAGAAAAAGAAAGACAAGGAATTTTTGGGTCAGCATGGAAGAGACATAGGGCGTCTCTATGCTTTGTGTCATCCCCAAAAGGAAAAAAATAAAAAAAAGAGAAAAAGCTAAGGACTGTTTTGGGTCAACATGGAAGAGACATAGGGTGTCTCTACACTTTGCATCATCCCAAAAAGGAAAACACAAAATGAAAAGAGAGAAATAAAAGGACCTTTTGGGTCAACATGGGGTGTCTCTATGCTTTGCATCATCCCCAAAAGGAGAACACAAAACTAAAAGACAATGCATGACAAAGAGAATAATAGAGATACAAATAGAAGAAGTGTACAAAGAGAGATAACACGTCAAATGCACGATACAGGGGAACATGATACGCACATGAAAAGGAAAAATAAAAAGAGAAAAGCAAGTTAGGCGAATGCAAGTCAACCATCTAACAAGTCATCCACCTCGCAATCATGTTTAGTGTAATGTGAGGGTGGTTGACTGTCCAAAGGAATAATTACAAGTGCCAAACTAGGAGTCATACTAGTTTCTTCTCCTGGTGGAGAGGATGTATCATTTAAACTCATTGTAGATGAAAATAGAGATTTTAGGGTGTTATGCATTTCTTCATCTATTTTTTCTATTGCCGCATCATCATCATCATCATCAAGATTAATGACAAGAGGAGGACGAAGGGTGATTTCTAAAGATGGATGTATCAAAAGTTGAGGTTGTTGGATTGATTCAATTTGTTGCGATTGTTGCACTAATCTATCTTATGGTTGGTCGAGAGAAGGAGGGTGGTCATCGATTACTTATGTCAAAGGTAAAAATTGATTTTATTTATCTTCTTCTATGTGAGATTCACGAGCAAGGAGATGACGATGACACCTACATTCCCTAGCACTACGGTTCCATTTAATTCTATTTTGGAGTTGTTGAGGTGTAAGAGCGAATTGAGTCATCATAGGTTCTTCTGCTTCTGAAGAGGGAGGAACAAAAGAAACCAAAGAGGATGGATCAACCACTTTCTCTTTGGCTTTATACACATGTTCAAGGCGAGGAGGCTAAGCAGGGTTTGTTTCATGTTCCCTTGGTCATTTAAATGATGGCAGGGAAATTTTGAGGGGTGGTTGTTTAAGGGGTTTGATGGTTTTCTCAATGTCAGAATCAGGATGAAGCATGGTTTCATCTATGATAGGAGGTGCGGAAGTGGATAGGGATGAGTTCTAAAGAGATAATTCGGCTATCTTTTTGGCTTTAAACTTTTCATAAGCTATGAAAAAGAAGTCCTTGTGAGGGGTGATAGGTTCCATGGGTTTAGACCAAAAGGCTTCTAATGAGAAGTTAACTTTGGAAGATAAAGGATTAAAGCCACTATGGTGTATGGTGACTATCTCATTGTCATGTGGAAACTTCAAGTGCTTATAAACAACTGATGGGACTGCTTTCATCGAGCAAATCCAAGGGAGGCCTAGCCACAAATGAAATTGGTCAGATTGTGGAATAATTGAAAATGTTACATCCAAAGTCTTAGGTCCTCTTTGTAAGGGTAGCACGATCGATCCAATCCTAGGGCATGCAAAGCCAGTATGTGTTTTAATCCATGCAGTTGGTTTATTATAATCATCTTGATATAGTTCATGTAATACCAAAAAATATTTTGTGATCACGTTCTCACCATAAGCAAGATCTATTAATATTCCATTAGTGGGATTATTATAGATTCAACTAGCTATGTAGAGAGGACCATCAAGAAGATTTTGTAGTATTTCTTTAGCAGAAAAAGTAATATCAAGCAATTTAGTGGTCTGGCCCTTATGAGGGATAACGTCTATCATATCCACAAAGTTATCCATAGGACTAACTTTGGTAATATTAGGAGTTGTATCATGTTGTTCACTATTTGTATCAACAATCATTACATTAGGCTTTGAAGGTTCACTATCCTTAACAAACGAGGTAGTATGTTTTGGCATAGGATTTGTGAAAATTTATAAATTCTGGTTAGGGGGTGAAATAGAATTATTGCATTGATCATTAATACCCTCAATGGACAAATGGCCTAACTCAATGAGGTCTTGAATTAAATATTTTAGACACTTGCAATGTTTAGTGTCATGTCCATTTTAGCGATGAAAGTGACAATAAGCATTAGGCTTGAAATTGGGTGGTAACAGTTGGTTTGGATCAAGTGGTCTAACAAGAGGAAAAGTGAGCATACATTTTTGAATTAATTGGTTCATTGTATTATGGAGAGTATCAGGTAGAGGAGTGAAATGTTTCTTTGGATCCCCATAATGATAAGGCACGATTACCTTAACAGTGGCCATTGAATTTTGAACTTGTTGGGTTGGTTGTGATTGTGGTTGAGGAGGAAGATTAAACTGTAAAAAGCCTCTATTAGGTTTGTGGATGTTTTGTGTGTTATTTTGGTTTTGATTAGTGTGTTTGGGTATTTCAACTTGGCTAGAAGTGGATTTTGAATCACGACTTGAAATTGAATTTTGGTAATCACATAAGGTTGTACATAAATGCATGAATGAAGGGAATTTAATCATGGTGAGTTTATCCTGAAGGTTAGTGTGCAAGTTTTCAATAAACATTTTTACAGATGTGCATTCGGGATCTTGACATCAATTTGAGCATATAAAGATTGGTAACGTGAGATGAAATCCATCACCTTTTCATCTATGTTTTGTTTATATCTCATAAGGTCGGCCATTGTATTTTTAGGTGTAATGTGGACTTGGAAGTGACTAATGAAAGCATCCACCAATTCATTGAAAGAACATATGGAATGATTGGGAAAGTTGGAAAACCATTATATTGCAGTATCTTTCAAGGTCCTTGGAAAATGTTTTTCTAAAAGTTTATTTTCAAGGAAAAATTCACTACACAAAGTTGTATAAGAATTAAAATGGTTGATAGGTTTTCCCTTTCCTCCATATTTCTTAGACTGAGGAATTTCTATCCCTTTTGGCATTGGGGTATGCAAGATTTCTAATGATAAAGGGCTACTACGGACATGATATGTAAGTGGAGCAGATTGACCTTGGCTAATGGTGGAAATTTGATGTTGCATAGATGAAACGGTGGTAAGAAGTTGTGTAAGAAGGGGATCAGGGTATGTGGGTTGAGGTGGAAGGGAAAATGGTGGAGTGTAAGTGATGTTAGGGGAAGTGAAAGGAATGCTAAGGGGTGTGAAAGTGGTGGAAGGTACTTGCAATGCCACAAAAGAAGTAGGAATGCTAGTGGAAATCCAGAAAGAAGTAGCCTGATGCATAGTTGTATAGACTTGCGGATTGGTATAAGTTGGTATGGATGCTATGGTTGAAGGGGGAGGAATTTGAGGTGCTCCTTGGCTTACAAGAATGTTTGCAAATTGGGTATTGGAAGAGGCATGTTTATTGTAAATCTTAGCAATTCTCTTCATCACTTGCAAGCCATCATCACTTTAAATCAAGCGATGAAGATTGTCAATGGTGGGTATGGGGGTTGTGGAAATTTTTTCAAGGGACAAGTCTTGTTGTAAATGTGAAAATTCTTCATGAATACTAATGACCTTGTCTTGAGGAAGAGAGTTTTTTTGGTTGTCAACATACATTGGATGGAAAGGTGAAGGTATGGAAGTGGTATTGTCAAGGCCTAATGCACCATTTTCCATACTAGGAGTAGGAGCTCATGAGATCGCAAGGTCCACAATGAAAGTACTACCGCGGGATGCCATGAGTCTAGAACTTCTTCTCACTAAAGTATTATCAACGGGGCACCAAACACTCATAAAAGTACCACAATGAATGGCTGAATGAAAATTCAAGCTAATCTAAGAGATCTTAAAATGAAATTAATAGAGATTCTGTTAACTATAATAGAGATCCAACTATAGAAAATAGAAATGCAAACAAATGCCAGAAAAATGCCAGAAATGTTGTCTAAAAACTGCAGAGGGAGTGATTCACCCTGGGTGGGGAGTGAGTCCCAGTATGAAGGTTTTTAGTGTTTTTCAAAAAATTAAAGATGATTTAAATGCTCTATAGAATACAATTACAGATGCAAAATGTGAATTTTGACTTTTTTCAATTAAATCTAATGCAAAAATGAAAGCTAAATGAAGGTTTCACTAATGCAAAATGAAAAATCCTAGAAGGCACTAACAAATCAATGTCCTAATTGAATATTAATGAAAATGGAAACTAAGATGTAATATGTAAATGCAATTAGGAATCTAAAGTGTTCAAAATTTGGGTTCACCAAAATGAAACATAGATTTTTGGGACCCTATGGCTTCTCTTGCACTTCTAGGGTTTTTTACCTAAAAGGAGAGAGATAGGGCCAAAAATGCTTATGATTCACTCAAATCAAGATTTATGCAATGTTGTTTAATGTAAATGAACTTAAGTAAATGCAATGGACTAATCTAAATGATGGAAAATGAATGCAAAAGTGCAATTACAACTATGTTTGAAAACACATTGTGATATGCAAATGATGAAGAAAATGAATGAATTATGCAGAACAGGAAGAGATGGGTCAAATTAGAGTGCACCTGGGCAAAGTGTGATGATTCTAGAGTGTCTTGAATGCTGATGGAAATTACTAATTTTTCACAGTGGGACTCATTCACCCAGGGTGGCGAATCAATCCTCCTCCTCGTGAAAAAGTGTCGGGAGCTGGTTTCTATGTGTCAGGATCTAGAATCTGACAAAATTCAGATTTTCAATCCTAAGGTGGGACTCATTCGCCATAGGTAGTGAATCAGTCCTCTCCCAAATTTTTGAAAAATCAAGAGACAACTCTGCAACACCAGATCTAGAAATGTCTGCTTGTTGAGTTGTCGAAGTCAGTTTTGTAGAAAATGGACAAATAACTCTCTTTAAGCTTGAATTTGACTCAATTTGACTTGAAGCACCTAGTTGGATTAGAGATCAATCTTCAACACCTAATAACCTATCAAATTTTCATACAAAGAGCTACAAACAAACATGCAATAGGGGAAAAATGATTAAGGGTTAGTGAATAGGGGTTTCCCTTGGTCAAACCCCATTTTTGGTAATTAAACCCTTGAAAAGATAATAAAATGAAAGAGAAAGATAAAATAATAACATGCAAGTGATATCAACTTACCTAACCCTTGATATTGTAAGTCTAAAGTAATGCCATTGGTTGCTCCAAAGTGCTTGAATAGTGCTTGAATTGATGATGTAAAATGTTTGAATGCTTGAATGTGATGTGTGAATGTTGGAGAATTGTAGGAGATGTAAAATGAGGTGAAAATAACTTATTTATACAATTATTGTGCCTTAGTATCCATTCATACCTCATCACAAGTTGACATCAAGTGATTTTGAATAAAATCCAGAAAGGAAATTTGAAATATTTTGAATGGGGACAAGGGGGACTCATTCACCACCCATGATGAATGGGTCCCACCTGACCTAAAAACATGTGATGAGAAAAATGTTGTATTTAATGTTTTTTGTCTAGATAATATACAAAAATACACTTAATTAAGCCATATGAGGGCATAAAGGGACCAAATAAAGCATGAGAAGGGTGTAAATAGTGAAAATATGCCTAGAAGAGCGTGAAAGCTTGTTACAAGACTTTACAAAACTTCAAAATAGGACTTGTGTAGTGATGAAAAGGTGATTTTGAGGTGAAATTTATTAAATAGAGTCTAGAAGAATCTGTAAATGTCTTACAACACTTCACAACACCCTCACAAGATGTCATTCTTTGAGTTTTAGTACCTAAATAAGCATGTTTAAGTCGTGTTACAACATAAAATCAAAGCAACATAGTTCCAACACCATGAAACAAGACCTAAAATTCCATGAAAATGATAAGGGGCCATTTTTCTATGGCACATGATGTTACAATTAGTGGTAGAAATTAGGGGAGAGTGTTAGATGGTTCTGGTAATTTTTACCAGCTACTTGATAAGTTATAGGTTTCTTATCAACATGTCGACCAAAATAAAATAATAAAAATATTGAATATGTTGACCTATATTCTAGAAGTTTCTTATATTAGCTAAAATCCTCTATAAAAAGGCATATGTAATTCATTTTTTAGCAAGAAATGTGAATGAAGAATTCGATTATTGTGTAGCAACACACGAATATTTCATTTTTTATGTTTAATTTATTTTCCTCTACCCACCAACACTAATAAACACTAATTTATTGTATTAACATGTTTTCCTCTTATGTGGGATCCTTCACTTCCAATTAGCCTTCCTAAAAATATTAAAACTGCATATAGGGCATTTCACATGGCAGTAAATGAAAGCATACAAGTGGCAAATAAAACTCAAGGAGGAGACATGCTCCCATATTCACACAAAGTTGTATGAATTTCAATCTATTACTCATTTCAAAATTTATATATCACTACTTCGTCCCTACATGATACATAATCTATAGGACTAAATGGGTTTTGTGGATTTAATTTTATTTTCTCTTGAAAAGTATTTATAAGATTTATATGTTCAAGACTCTAATCCCAAAAACCAAATAGTATGTCAACATGTCTTTGCTAGATATAGTTAGTAGCACAATTATATGTGTTGGTTTATTTGATTGTTTGAACAAATCTACCCTAATCTCATTTTCCTTGTATGTTATTTTAATTAGAATTCACATTATAGTGACAGCACAACTCTAAAAGATATTTTGATTTTTCTTCTATCTTTCTATTGAGATTTTATTTTTATTTATTTAGAAAGAATAATTCTTATATAGAGAGAGATTAATTTATTTCATAATAAAATTCAAAATTGTCTAAATTTGTGAAATATATTTAAATTATTTTGGGATTTCATTTTAATGCTTTAAGATTTATTATTATTATTTTATAATTTAATGCATATATATGCTTTTTTATTCAAAAAATATCCCTCAAATCAAATATACTTAGATTTTTTGTTTCTACAGTGGGAACATTATCTCGAAGCCCTTACAATAGAAGTTGAGTGGCTTGTTGATGGATACATACCAAGTTTAGAGGAATATTTAGAAAATGGTGCACCAAGTTTCGTGTAACCATAGTGCAACCTACATTAACATTAGATTCTCTTCTTCTCGATAACATCATTCGAGAAATGGATTATCCATCAAGGTTTAATGAACTTTTGTGATTATCTCTTAGACTAAAAGGTGGCACTAGAATCTTCAAGGTATGTTGTAATTTTATATTCATAATTTTAAATTTGTATGTATACCATTTAAGTTGTATGTGTAAAATAAAAAAGTTAATTATAAGTCCAAATGAATTTGATTATAATTCCAATGATTGATTTTGAAGGTTGAGGAAAATTGTGGAGAATTAGTTTCAGGAATATCATGTTATATAAAAGATCATCCTACATCTAGCAAGGAAGAAGCATTGGATTAAATCTTAAAGCTTTGTTGCAAAAAATAATTAAAGAATTAGATTGAGAGTATTTGAAACCTAGCAATGTTCCATCTATAAGCAAGGACCATGCTTATAATATCACTAGAAGTTACCAACTTCTCTATAAAGAGAGAGAGAGATGGCTTCACCAATTCTAATAAAGATATTAAAGATCTAGTCACTCAAATCCTTGTGGAACCTATGGCCATGTAATTTTTTATATTGAAAACACAATTTAGTGTTCTATTATATATTTTGGGACCTTATTTTATAAATTGTTCCATTTTTTAAATTAAATAATACATATTTTAACTTAGATATTTCCAAAGATTATATTTTAAAAAATTTAAATTTAATAAATCTTTATATTTTTTAAGAAAGTTTTCAGTTACTTAAAATATTCTTGTCCTTAAGTGGGTGACACCTAATATGTGGATCCTCAGTTTGGTCAATTTGAGTTTACTAAATATGCTTTTGGGCCCATCTTTTGAAACCATTTTTCTGTCATGTTATTAAATTTATGTATCATTATTCATGTTGAAGTATGGATGGGAGGGTTGTCTTATGTTGTCTATCTTTCTTAGAAGATAATGTTCTACTAAAAAAATTGTATAACTTTCATGATTATAATTTTATTGAGTCTTCAGGACTTAAGGTTGTCATGATGGAAATTGTATATATGAGTATAAATTATAATCCTATAAGTGGCTCAAAAATGCATGAATTTGCATGATAGTTGTCATGTGTACCTTGTTTCATACACTAATATTTTGATGAAATCTTTTGTGATGGACACTTTGTGGTAGTATTATTTCCTTTATTTTTGTTTACAAATTGTGTTCTTGGTTTTATTTCTATTAATATATATGGATTGTATTATAATGTTCTTAAGTTAGATTTTATTTTTTAAATGCATTAGTTGATTATGTTTTACTTGTGATAAATTATTGAATGTCTATTCCAACATAAATCTTAGGGGGGATGTAAACCCTGATTCTTAACCCTTTTGAATACAAATATTTTATTATATATTTATGATAACATGAAATATCAATAAAGATATTTTTATTACTTTTATAATAATTATAGTAAGGTATGTGTCAAGTTATTTGCTAGGGAAGGTGAACTAAGCTTGGTTCCTAAAGGAGAGAAAACCATAATTAAAAGTGTGAAGTAATTGTATGTTTAAATTACTTAATTAAAATAGATTAATTAACAAAATTAGTTAAATTAATAGTATTCTCTTCATTAATTGATTCATAGGATAGTCTTTATTTGAATTAATTAATATTTTAAAATAAAAATAAATTGATTTAACACTTAATTATTTATTTAATCAATTTAGTGTGAATTTTACATTACTAGAAAAAAGACAATTAGAATATTTAATTATATTTTAATTATGTTTGTCAATTTTATTTCTCTAAAATTTATTTTAAATAGAATTTAATATCAAATTAATTCATAATTCTTATTTTATATTATTCATGGTGAAAATTTTAATATTAAAATAAAAAATAAATTTATTTTTTTATTAAGTTACATTAGGTTTTTGACATGACCAAAACCATATTACAATAGGAGAACACCTAAAACACCAAACATAGAAAATAATTTTCTCAAGAATAAAATAAAAATATCAACTATAACAAGTGCTTGATTCAAACCTATGCATCTTTGCATCTAAAGTAATAACATGTGGATGAGAAAACAACTTAGGAAAACCTTATGGAGATGGTGGGAGGGAAAGGGAGTGGAGGGTGTAATGAACTAAATTTACTCCAAGACAAAACACAACTAATTTTTTTTTTTAAACACATGTTTGCAACTTTTCTATTGTTACACTAACCATGCACAACATGGTGATGCATTACATGCATTGGATGGAATTTCCCTGCAACAAGATCAACATCATGTCACCTGAGGGTGAGGGTTGGGTATTTAGATGAGCGGGTATGTGTGGAGACCATCACACATACCCTTAAGCAATCAAGGGAAAAGTCAGGGTCTGACATTTAAGAATGAGTAATTATAGGTTAAAAGCAAGGATTAATTGATGTTATACAGTTGTGCTTTCTCACTCTACACTAATTAAGCTACCTTGCCAAAATTGATGAAGCCTAGACATTAACATCTAATTTGAAAGGCCAAAGACAAGAGGGAGAAGAAAATTTATAACTTACAAATAAATTAATAAATTTTCATTTTAATTTATTTATTATTATTAACATTATTTAATTACTATTAATTTAATTATTATTATTAATTTATTTTTACAAAAATAATAATATATAATATATGCATTTATTTACTACAAGAATAAATTAAAAGATATAAAATTAAAGAATAATTTATACAAATAATTACATTCCAAATTCCTTTATATGTGCATATTTTTAATTACCTTAAAGAAAGGAATAAATGAGAGGTATTACTTTTTTTCTAGAATCCCTAATACTAGCAATTGCACCTTGGTGTGCAATGGGTATGCTGAAGAGGTATGGAAGATCAATTACGAAGAGTAGATGTCGATAGTGGAGCCTAATGATTATGATCAACATGTACCATTCTCTGGGTAGCCTCCTCCCGATAGCACAAAAGCTCCCTTTCCCTTTCCATCAACATCATCTCCTCCCTTCTAATTTCCTCCCTCCTTATTTCCTCCTACCTTATTTCTTCCCTCTGGAATTCCTCTCTTCACAATTCCTCCCTCCACATTTCCTCTCTTCGTAACTCTTCCCTCACCAATTCCTCTATTCTTTATGCTTCAATAGATGTACATACTGTTCCAAAGCTCCCATTTTGGAATGGGAAGGGAGGATGCTAGCAAAGGTTGCAGAATTTGGCTTTAAACTTGAAATGGCATGGCATGGCAAATCACAGTATTGGACAAGGCCCCATCATTTTAATTCTTCAACGCATCAAATGTTTTCTTCTTTTCATTTTCTATGGGAGGAGCAGTGGGCCATATGCCATGCCACTTAAATAACTTGTAAATCTCTATTGAATCATCAACATCACCTTTAACAACCTGCAACTCTAGCAAGGGATTATAAGAGAGGTTTAATGACTACAACCCAACCGTTGGACAAAGATTTTTAATTAATGGCTTAAAGAAATTTAATGCTCGGTAGATGATAAGAGCCATTTGATTCTAATTTTTATCTTTTTCTTATTGAAATAGGATACGCCTTCAGTGTAAATTAGGTGTTTAAAATCCCTCCTTATTTTCTTATTTAAACTAAAGGAATATTTCCTAAAGGGATGTGAATGCATTCCCTTATTTTTATTTTAAAGAGCATTAAACATGGGATGTAAGATGTTATAAATAATAGAAAAAAGACACAACACTTACTTGGGAGGAAGGGGTGATCCCTGTCATAACATTTGGAGGTAATTTCTAAGGAAAGCTTTCAAGATAGAATTTCCCCAAGAGCATAGTAATTCCCAATGATATTGAAATGTGAATGCTAAAAATATGTGTAGATTTATGACAATGATTTACTTCAGTGTAGAGAAGAGTTAATTTCTCCAACATTATCGTTTAGCAATAAACTTTATTTCATTAGGTGGGAAGGAAAAATTTAATGGATTGAAAGTATATTGTGGCATCCATTTTAAATGTCAATATTTCAACCTTAAATTGTTAGCATTTTTTTTTTACTTGGTTTTCCATAGAGCAGGACAATGCACCATTTATCTCAATTAAGCTTTCAAGAGTGCTACAGATTGAATATGTTGGGAGACACACCAAATCTGTTTGAGTTATTTCCTGAGAAGGCTGGTTAGAAACTATGGTGGTGTTGGGGTGATTATTTTATTTGGGGTCGAAATCCCTAGTAGACTGCATTTAGGTTTGCATTTTTATTTATTTATATATATATATATATATATTTGTTTTAGCTTAGATGGTTCTCAACCTGCAAGCTAATATACATTTTATGTTTTGAGATTTCTTCTTTGAAAGGCTTCATGTATCATCTAAAACTAGCAAGGGCCATTTAATAAAGTTGTTGGCCTTCTTTGGGGTTCACAACCTCTCTACAAGATATGGCATATGAGAGTTGTAGCCCCCATTGTAGAGCCTTTTGGCATGTATTTTTTTTGTCCTATTTAAAGCTATCTTATATGCTAGTTTCCAATTTATTTTATTTTAGTATTCAATATTGTACTACATAGGAAGAGCTTTATATTGAGGAATAATAAATTTGTATTATGTGTTGCTAAAAGTGAGATCTAAGTAATCTTCGTGTTGTTTCGATTTTATACTAAAATACTTTACATTTGAACTATGAAAGTAACATGGCTTTTTTAAGCTTTTTTGTAATTTATCTAAGCTACAGATATTGCAAAAACACAAATTGAATGTGAGTTTTGTAAGACATTTTAGGGAATAAAATATATTCATATATTTATGATTTCAATGCCTATAACTTAATGCAAATTCTTACTATTTATTTTGTCAAAATTTCAAGCAACTTTTATCAATGTAAAACTGAAAAGAGTAGGTGTATAAATCTTTTCTCTTGCAACTGTATTATTCACAGAAGAGTAGAGATTTTAAAAGAAACATTTACTTTACAATACTTGTAATCCCCTACATTATTATTGAATCCTTTTTGCACTCAATATTACATAAGGTTTATGAGCCAAACAAAAATCTAGTCTTCTCTATCGAACCAGATCTTACATTTATATATATATATATACATTTTTCTCTATTTCTTTCTTTAAACTAAACAACATGGTATGCAATACATTCCTCTTTCATTTTCCAACCACACAGAGCCATAGAAACAATAGATTAAACTTAAAAAAAATTCCTAATGGAAATATTTTTCAACTAAAACTACACATTAATTTATAGGTCAAAAAATAAATCCGACCCTATAGTAGGTTCCCTAATTATTTTTGAATAACTCCTTGTAGTTATTTTAAATTGCAACTAGAACATACTAGAATCCCGAGTGTTTCTTTTTCTATAATTTATTTTGGGTTACACAACATAGAGTAATGGATTCCTCCTAAATATACAAAATCATAACTTAATAGCACATAGCTCACAATAACATATTCTATAACCCTGTATTGTATAAAAGAAATGCAGATTTAAAAGTTGGACAATTCATTACCTTTTGAATAGAAATAGATTCTTCATAGAAAAAGAGTACTTGTATGTGAAGCTATCAAACTAAATAAATAGAGTATTACATTTTATTTCAAAGATACAACAACCAACTCTTTCTCCCTTACACTCCTAGTGAATAGCTACTCTACAGTAACACACTATTTATTTCTAGAAACAAAGGTTGATGTGATAAACATAGCAACTAAAATAACATAATTCATCATCCAAACATAAAATTAGGCATTACTTTCTTCTACACATCAGACTAAATTTTTCCTTTCAAGAGCATAATACAAGTTTACTTTCTTTCTTACAACATCTTTATAAGGACTTAAAATTTTCAGCCAATATGGGAAATTTATTTTGAAGATAACAACCCAATACTTTCGACCAAGATGGTTTACACATAGACACTTTACAATAGCTTTCCAATGCTATGACATTTAACTTCAAAAGGGAAGATTTACTTTGACATAATAACACCATCTTTACCCACAAGAAACATGGTTGTTCTTCTCCAATCTACAAAAATAAGCACAAACTTTTCTCTATAGGCCAATGGGAAGCTCACCTCCCCACCTTTGGTTGGAAAACCAACCACCCCCAAACTAGGAGGCAACATGGGAACTGGGCACAAACATTTCCAAGACCAAACAATCATTAAAACACATATTTTGCACACAAGAAACTTCACACCCACCCAAGGAAATTTCACATAAAAAAGAATTAATTGTGAACCAAAATAGGGAATGGAGGGTGGAATACACACTCCATTTTGGGGACTCAAAAATAAACAGCATGGGTAACCATCACAAGCTTCAACCCTTCATTGCCAACCCTTCCTTCACATTTCCTAAAACATATGGGTACTCATACCCTTATTTTTAACCTCTCCTTTCCAAGGAGGAATAAAATGTCCCCATGGAGGTTCCTACTCCAGCCATCCCCAACTTGTGATGCTCTACCCAAACTTGGGTGAGCCTATCCCATTACAACCCTTTTTCCCAACAACATACACAAAAAAAGACAAAATTTAAAGGAAGCATTTCAAAACACACAAATACATGTACATAGCTTACAAATTTAAAACATAGAAGAAAATGGGTGTGGTGATCCTACCTCAATCCAAGCTTTGGAAGGAAGTGATGAGGATGAGAAAAAATCCACCTCCTTCGAGCTTGTTTTCCAATCTCCCCAAGCCAAAATCCAAGATCTCTCCAAAAAAATTCCAAGTCCAAAAACAAAGAATGAAAAAGAGAACCCCAAAAACCATTGTTCTTAGTTTTCTTATATAATATAAGTTGAACCATAGATTTTATGATTAGGGATGCTATACCTCTTTTGCTTAATTAGGTTCTTTCACCTAAAGGAAAGAGATGGATCCCACACCACAAATCTAGGTGGTTCACTCAAACTAATGTATGTATGATGAAATTATGCCTAAATGAAATGATCTAGATGTAACAAACTAGTAAAAGCTATCGATTATTAAGTGAAAACTATTGAAATGCAACTTGTTGGAAAACACATTGTGATATATAGAAAACACCTAGAAATGAATGCAAATCATAACAGAAATGGATGAAATTGAAAGTGTGCACTTGAGATCTTGATGGAGACTAGAAATGACATATAGAATGCTTCTGATTCTAATTTTTAGGCTTGGTGGGACTCATTCGCCATTCTAGGTGAATTAATCCCAAATCTGGGAAACTATTTTGGAACCCATTTCAGACAAATGGGTATCTAAAACTACAAAAAAAAAAAATTAGGCCTACTAGTGGGACTCATTCACCACCCATGGTGAATGAGTACAATTTTTAATTTCCAAATATTCAAAGGTGTTTGGTCTACACTTTCTTCTTCTTCATGTGTCTAGTTCTGAAACTATCAAATTCGGGCCTGAAAGTAACTTTTTGTTGATATGTTTCCTTTTCCAATGAAGAGATGACTTTAGAAACTTTGCAACTTGATCTTCAATGACTTCCAAGCCTCCAAGATTCCTAAATATACAAACACACAAGGAGAGAAGGAAAGATGTTGGATGTTAGGGCATGGGGGTTTACCTTGGTCAAACCCTTTTGTAGGTAATTAAACCAAAATGATGAAAGAATGTAATGAAGCATGCCATAAAGAATTTATTACCTTACCATGATGTTTGATCTTGAATTTATATAGCAATGGAGGAATATTCTACCCTTGAATGTCTTTGGAAGCTTTCCTAATGACTTAAAGTGATAAAACCCTAACTTGCTTGACTTGAAAGAGAAGATGGATGATAAATGAGTTGTGAATGAGTTAAGAGATTATGAATTAGGGCTTAAAGAACTATATTTATTGGAAATTCTCCTAATTTTCCTATAAATTGGATCCCCAAGGCCAACATGAAGAAAAATAAAACTTAAATTCCAAAATTTGTTGCTCAAAAGTCAAAAATGGGCCAAATGGGACTCATTTTCCACCTTGGGTGAATCAGTCCCACCTGGTAGGGAATCATTCACCACAGATGGAAAATTAGTCCCAAAGGGGTCCATTTGCTCGCTAGGTTGTTGGGGAATGAGGAAATCAGGTTTATATGGTGACTTTTTTGGTATTTCATCAAATTATGCCTTAGGGTGCACAATATGGGGTAATAGGGGCCTATTAATGATGATGTATAGGTCAATTAGGGCTTGGGACACATAATTCAATGTGAAAGTGTGATTAAATACAGTTTACAATATTAGAATGAGGTCCACATAGCCTAGGAAGGTACAACATCTAATGTGAATGTGTAAGACACATTACAACACTAGATTATTATTAAGTTTAATTTACAGTCCTTCTAGATTGATGTGATAATGTCATTAAATATATTTTATAATGTTGAATTAAGGGGGAATGGGTTCATTAAGTCTAGAAAAGTGTGAAATTCTTTTACAACACTTTACAAAACCTTTACAAAACATCATTAAATGCATTTGAAAGGGTCCAAGAAGTAGTGTGGATGTGAAAAGCACGTCACAACATCAAATAAAGGCCTTATTAAGTCTAATTTATCATCAATTATTCCCAAAATCAAGCAAGTTTTTTTTTTTTTTTATGGTACACAAGTTTGAATTTCTTTTGAATGGGGAAGTGACACTTGTCACTCACCCATTCACCCTCCCAAGCACATTCACCCATGTGTTGTCACACATGTGTGAGGACTTGAGAGACTTCCAAGACAACTTGGAGAAGTGGGAATGGAAAGGGACTAGTCCCCATCCCACTTCCCAAAACCTCATTTTCGTCAAACCTTTTTAAGCACTTAAAAAGGGTGCCTAATCATGAAATTGACTAAAAATTTTAAGCTAAAAAGGTACCTAACCCATAAGTATTTGACCTAGGGACCTTAAATCCATAAAAAAAACTTTAAAAACTTAACTTTTCAACCCCCAAAAAGTGTTCTAAATGTCAAATCCGAGTTTGTTCACTTGGGTGGACAACTCACCACTTAAATGGATTGACATGACAATTAAAATCAATTTACAAACATTCACAAATAACATCACAAATAAAATACAATACATAATGGAAATATATTCCCTCCATATGGACTATAGCTTGGCTTCACTAGTTAATTCACTTAAGGTTCCCAGAGGTTACCTCCAATTTCCATTGGCCATGGAAAGTGTACATGCACACTCGATGCACACATTAATCCATCCAATAAATCATATTTCAAAACAACTAAATCACCATTTCATATACACAAGTTTCCATCCAAATAAATCATATATATCAAAACAATTGAATCACCATTTCATATACACAAGTTTCCATCCAAATAAATCATATATCAGAAAAATTGAACCACCATTTCATATACACAAGTTTCATAATTTCACATAGCATATATATCTCATATCATAACTAGAAAACCACTAATCACATATCATCCCCAATTCCTTTTACCTTAATTTTAATTTACAACATGGTTCATTCACATCACATATTTCATTTGTTCATCATTTCAAAATTAAAATTGAACAACCATAGTAACTAACATAAAATTAGGTCAACCATCATAGTCAGCTAACTAAGCATGTATAATAATTCAAAATAAAATCATCATATGAAATCAAATGTCTAAAATATCATGTCCTAAATGGTATCACCAGACATAGTAAATAATACTAAAACTCAGAATAGTCTAAGTAATAAATGTATCATAGAGGTGGACCTCATAGAGGGGGAGTTTTGAATTCCCTTGAAGGTGAATGCGACGGTGGGGGAAATTCTGAAGATGATGATCCGTAGGGCTTCTATAATGGGTGTTTATGTACTCTGGGAGTTTGGGGAAGGTGCTCATATCCTTTCTTTTTTTGGGCTCTTGCTTATTTCTCCATTTTGTTTGTTTTCGGGGTTGTTTCCTCTAATGTCATTGGGGAGGGGGGATCTACTTTAGAGTATATTCAAGTTGTTTGGTGGCTTCGTCCTGCTAAGGTAATTCTTGGTTTTTCTCTCTCCTACCAGTCTAAGTGCTCAGTGATTTTTTGGCTGTGTGTTCCCTCTGTGTTGGACGACATGACTCGATGCTTTTGGTTCTTTGGTACTAGTTCCAACATTGCAGATTTGAAGGTGTGTTGGGGATTTGGATAATTTACTTTTGTGGTAGTCACTTCTACTTTGACAGTGGTTCCAATAATTATTTCCTTGCCTCTGTTGGAGTTTCACATGATAAATTTTCTGTTGTCTCCTATGGTGTCTCTTCCTTGTTGTTACCGTATGAACTTGGACATAACTCCTAAAATAGAACACATATGCATTTTATAATGTGTACATGTTTCTTATTTAACCATTTTTTCCCTAGTTTGGAAAAAATTGATAGAGCACATTTTTCCTACAACATTCCTTTTCTATACTACAGTCCAAAAGCATCATTTTTTGCATTTTTTATTTCAATGTTGTCTTGTGCAATCTCTTAACAAGGCATATTCTATTCAAATTTTTGGAAGAGACAAGTGTAGGTTGAATTTTATGAAGTGGAATCAAGTACAAGAACATATTACAAGAAGATTTGGAAAAAAAGGAACTTTTGGATGTATTCATGATGTTTTTGTACTTCAAAGTTGTAAACAAAGATTTTGGCACATGTAATCTTTGTTGTCCTTCTAGGTTTTTCACCTAAAAGGGGAAATATTGGGCCAAAATGCAATGTATACATTCAAATATTGATGTGATATGGGTGTAATGTGCCTAGATGAGATGATCTAAATGTGGAAGTTTGATAAAATAGATCACCAATTCAATGTAAACTATGAAATGTAAGGTGTTTGAAAACATAGTGTTGTATGCAAAAGACCTAGAAAGATGAATAGAAATGCAAATAAAACAAAATAGAAAGATATAAAATAGAATGTGTGCACCTTTAATCCTATTGAAGATTGGAAATGACTATGAAAAACTAGAAATGTTGACTTTTTGACTGACTGGGACTCATTTGCTAACCTAGGCAAATTAGTCCCAGACCAGGGTTTCTGCCAAAAGGGTACTAGAATCTACACTCTAATCTGACAGACACCTCCAGTGGGACTCATTCACCATCCATGGTGAATTAGTCCTTTTTCCATTTTCCATAAATTAAAGTTTCAGATCTGCACTTTGTCACTTGCACTGTACTTCCAGACCGAATCCTGGATCTGAATCTTTGAAAACACCAGTAAAATAGAATATAATTTTTTTTCTAATAGGGGTTTTCCTTAATCAAACCCCTAATTTTTTAATTAAAGCTTGGATGGATAAAATCTATATAAAACCCTAGCCCTAAGTGTGTCTAAGACTAGGAAAATCTGAAGTAAGACAAAACCCTATTCTAATGTGTCAGAATAAGATATTTAAATGGAGCTTGAATGATGTAAGACTTCAACCTAAGAAACCCTATACAACATTTCAAATGAACATTAATGACATGAAAACCTTAAATCTGAAGATATAGAGAAAATGGAAGATGGAATCACTTTGAAAACAAGTCTTTAGGTGTGATTTGATGGCTAGTTGCATCTCCTCAACCTAGATTTCTCCATGATTCTCCATAGGCATCCATGATCAACTCTTTGTAATGTTGGATCTTGAATAAAAAGTGAGCTTGAAGACCTGCAAAAACCCTATCTTGCTATCGTAAAGCTTCAACTTTGTTGTAGAAAGACTAATGAATCTTCTTGTGGAAGATATGAAATACTTGGCTTTTGATTTTTCTTGATAAAAATGAATAGGAGATGTGAAAAATGGCCTAAAAACACATATTTATAGGCATCAATACCTAATGGCTTGTTATTTAGACCTAAGAGACACGACATCCACTAAAAAATTGAATTAAGTCGGTGAGTTTCTTGCTTGAAATTGAAAATTCCCCCAAAAGGGACTCATTCGCCCAAGGTGGTGAATGGGTCCCACATGAGGTTTTCGGAGGTGGGTTTTTGAGATATGAATGATTTACACATTATTTGTCAGGATTTGTATAATTTTTGAGTGAAATGGGCCTCTAGATCAAAAATAATGAACATTAGGGGCCTATAAATGCAGTTTTTAAGAGGTGATTGGTGCAAGGGTGTCTAAAATAGGACCAAATTAGGCCACAGATTGTACTTTCTACAAAGGAGTACAAATTTTTGTGTCCACGGTTAGCCCCCACTTTAGAACCCATATGACTCTATGATCTAGGTGGATCCAAAAAACCTAAAAAATTCATAGTCTCATAATCATATGGAACCAACTCCATTGCATAGGGCTCGCCTACATGATCCCAACACAACTTGAATCATGTCAAAAGGAGATCATACACCCAAGATATGCTTGGTCAAAGTTTGGCCAACATGAGGTTAAAGCTGGTCAACAGAAAAATTGATGATCATAGAACATTTCCTTACAAGTTCCATCACATAGAGCTCGACGAGAGCTTTTCAACGCATTTTGAATGGACCAAATTTGAGTCTGTATGTGGAAGTTATGACTAGTAAAAGTTATGGTCAAACTTGATCAAAGTGGTGACGTGGCATCACCAAAAATTGACACTTGGAAAGACATGTGGCAGATGGTGAGGTAGGACTAGTGAGTTGGTACTAACATGGACCAAGTAAGTGGAAGAAAAATATGGATTAAACCATATTTGTTAAAGAAAAACATATGGTTTAAAAATTAAAAAGAGAGGATTTGGTGGGATTAAACATCCCTTAAAATCCTCTTTCCTTCCCCATAAAACAAGGAGAAAAATAAAGCCCATAAACTTATATTTCAACAAATTAACCCCTTTAACCACCTTTCTCATATTTCAAAGAATTATGATATTTTAAGGAGCTTAAAACAATTGGTTAAATATTTTTATGATTTAAAAGGGGGCTTAGAATATTTCAAGGATTATCTTGTAAGGCTCAAATTATAAGAGCCATTATTTTTAAAAAGGGGTTAGGATTACTTGAATGGATTTTGAAATATTTTGGGTGTTTTGAGAGAAAATTTTATGCTCTTTTGAGAAATTTTTGGAGGAGAAATTACACCAAGAATTGTAAAAGAAATTGAGAGTGAGATTGTGAGGAGACTATTGTAAGCTTGGAGAATTGGAAGAAGGCATTTTCAAGTGCTTGGAAATCTTAATAAAGTAGTCCAACGTTGAGAAGCAGACCTAAAGACATAGTCCTAATTGGAAAAACTTCGTTATCAGGCGTGATCTCTCTTTTTCTCTCCTATCTCCTAATTTTCTTCAGTATTTTAATTCTTTGAGTTTCCAGTTTATGTTCATTAATTTTTTTTTTGGATAAAGTATTAAGTGTACCTAATTTAATCCCTCAATGGTTAAGATTAAAAAACATGCAATTCTATAGTGATTGGGAAAAATTTGTAATTGAGAGTAAAGTGTAGATTATTTGTAGCTCTTTAATTACATATCAAATTGGTATCCGAGCAGTTTGCTAGGAAAATTGCAAGTGGTGAATGTTAACCAGGTTGAAATTGAAGCAAGGAGAAGGTGCACTTATAGAGTTCAACCCAGAGATTGGAAAATGAAGGAATTTTCCACAAGCAGAGATGGGAGCTAAACAAAGTCCTACAGAGCTTGATGAGAAAGCTTTCCAAAAAGCATTTCTCAAAATGAAGGCTATGGTGGAAGTTCTTTTCCAATAGAGGCAAGAGCAACAGAGGAAAAAGGAAGACAAGGACAAAAAGAAGAAAGAAGTTGAATCCTCATTGAAAGATGACAAAGGTAAAGGAGTTGGAGGTGGTAGTGACCCTCCTAAATCTCCATCCCCATCCTCTTCATCTTCTTCATCGTCTTCTTCTTATTCATCTAAATCTTCTATAATGAACAAGTTGTGCAAACACCTTGGTTAAAACTAGACATTAAATTTGGGTTGCCTATGCATAATGGTGAATTGGACAAGCAGAGTCAATCCTTCAACCAAAGGTGGTAAAAGAGGGTTTCAATGTTTCATTTTATAATAATGCTCCTATTCAGGAGATTTAGAATGTTGATACTATTTCCTTCACATCAGTGTATTCAATATTGTTGCTTGTTATTCTGCTAGTTATTTCTATGTGGATGATGAATGTGATAATGAATATTGATGAACATGTAGTTGATTGTATCAGCAAAGTTATCTCATATTTCTTTGTGTTTTTGATGGCTAAGATGTTCAAAATTTCAGCAGGAAGGACAAATGATACTGGGTAAGTGGGGCGACATTTCCCTAGCTCAAATTTTATGTAAAAATAAACTTTTGGTGGTCCAAAAGCTTCTCAATGGGGAGGAATGATCCAGGTGGATCTAAAAAACCTAAAAAAATCATAGTCTCAGAATCATATGGAACCAGCTCCATTGCATAGGGCTCGCCTACATAGTCTCAACACAACTTGAATCACGTCAAAAGGAGATAGTACACCCAATATATGCTTGGTAAAAGTTTGGTCAAAGCTGGTCAATTGGAAAAATTGATAATCATGGAACATTTCACTACAAGTTCCATCATGTAGAGCTCAACAAGAGCTTTCCAACACAATTTGAACGAACCAAATCTAAGTTTGTATGTGGAAGTTATGACCAGTCAAAGTTGTAGTCAAACTTGGTCAAAGTGGTGACATGGCATCACCAAAAATTGGCACTTGGCTGGACATGTGGCAGGACTAGTGAGTTGGTACTGACATGAACCAAGTAAGTGGAAAAAAAATGGATTAAACCATATTTGTTAAAGAAAAACTTATGGTTTAAAAATTAAAAAAGAGAGGATTTGGTGGGATTTTATCCCTTAAAATCCTCTTGCCTTCCCCATAAAACAAGGAGAAAAATAAAGCCCGTAAACTTATATTTCAACAAATTAACCCCTTTAACCACCTTTCTCATATTTCAATGAATTATGATATTTTAAGGAGCTTAAAACAATTGGTTAAATAATTTTATGATTTAAAAGGGGGTTTAGAATATTTCAAGGATTATCTTGTAAGGCTAAAATTATAATAACCATTATTTTTAAAAAGGGGTTAGGATTACTTGAACATATTTTGAAATATTTTGGGTGTTTTGAGAGAAAATTTTATTCTCTTTTGAGGAATTTTTGGAGGAGAAATTTACAAGGTGATATTACACCAAGAATTGTAAAAAAATTTGAGTGAGATTGTGAGGAGACTATTGTAAGCTTGGAGAATTGTAAAAAGGAATTTTCAGGTGCTTGGCAATCTTAATAAAGTAGTCCAACATTGAGAAGCGGACCTGGAGACGTAGTCCTAATCAGACGAACTCCATTATCAAGCGTGATCTCTCTTTTTCTCTTCTATCTCCTAATTTTCTTTTGTATTTTAATTCTTTGAGTTTCTAGTTTATGTTCATTATTTTTTTTGGATAAAGTATTAAGTGTACCTAATTTACTCCCTCAATGGTTAAGATTCAAAAACATGCAATTTTGTGGCGATTGGGAAAAATCTATAATTGAGAGTAAAGTGTAGATTATTTGTAGCTCTTTAATTACATATCACTCTACATGCATATGTAAGCTAAAGGACTTCAAAGAGCATACTTTATTGCATAAAAGGATACTCATTCAAAAGACCAGAGAATGAAGCCCCCAGTGTAGTTATCTACAAAACCACATCATTAGGAACTGCAACCTGCAACATGAATTCGTTAGTTGTCCAAAAATCCTCTTATCTAACTTCTAGAAATCAAATTCAAGGGTAGATGTGTGCCCCCTTGATTCTACTTGCTTTACAAAGGTGGAATCAAGGTAGCAATCTAGCCATATCGAATAATGAACAATCATATCATAGGGCATTTCTAAGTACTATACCACAGAATGATAGACAATTAGTGATGTCGAGTGTGAAATCATGATTCTAATGCATCAAACGACGTCGAAAATGGAGCTCCCTAGCACCTGTTATGTTGTTTTGAAGAAAAAGTACTTTATGAACTCATAAAATAGGAATAACCCTAATTTAATGCATAAGAGTAAAAAGAATGAAAAGAGTTAAAAGAGGTGAAAGTAAAATATTTTGTTACTTACTATTGAATTTTACCTTATTGTAGCATGAGAGTGATGATTGAGATGAAAAGTTTCCAAGTAGATAGAATTACAGGCCTTCACGACTAGATGTGCTTCAAGAGTAGGTGGCATGCAGTGAGCAGCATCACAAGGTGAGTCAATTATGTGACCTTCGCTTAGTGTTTTTGTAGTGATTTAATGATTTCTAATGCATTTATAGGTTGATTTAGGATCTTGGAATTTTTTTTCACAAAGTGTCCCCTTTCTTTGAAAAGTGTCCCATTTGTTCACAAAGTGTCCCATTTGTTTGCAAAGTGTCCCTTTTGTTTGTGTAGTGTGCCAAAAGGGTTCTAAAGTTTCTAGGGCCTTTAGGAAAGCACACTAGAAGAAATTTAGCACACTTGAATGATGAATAATGTAAAAATTAAAGATATTAGATGAGTTTTAGAGCATATTGTTGTGATTTTGATAGGTACCTACCTATTTGCGGCAGTGGCTAGGGGGTAGACAATTGATCTTTTTGAGAGACCTAGCCCCAACACTATCAATAGAGGAGACAAAGCACCTTCAGGTTGTAGGAATCTATTGAGCATACCTCATGCCTCCCATGAGTCACCACAATGCTATGTTGATGGCTCTCTCCGAGCACTGGGATGCAGATACATGCACATTTCACCTCCCAACTAGGGAGATGTCGATTACCTTAGAGGATGTACACTATATTCTCCAAGTTCCTATTTAGGGAGAATGGGTGCGCTTCCAAGGAGATTAGTCATTTCACAAGTAGAAAGCCAAAATGCAGTACTTCCTTAATGAATCAATTCATGACGATTGCGTGAGGGTGTGAATCGAGCTACTGATGCTACTATATTCACAAGCCCTAGTGGTGAGATAGATCATGATGCACATGGTGGCACTAGTACTCAATCTAGATGAACGAGTGACACACCTTGATGGAGGATTAGTTCACATGATTCGTGGGATGGCAGAGTACAAGATAGTCTATGCTTGGGGATGTTGTATCCTGGCACATCTGTATTATGATCTGGGTTGATTTGGATTTTGGGAGATGGACAGTATGGTGCATTGTATGCTTTTGTAGGTGTGGTGCCTTGAGCATATTACATGCACTAGGTCTATTTTTTTCCCATGCACTATAGCTATAGGGTATCCTCAAGCCTTCAGCTATCCTCTACGATGCTTATGGAAGTATGGAGACTTGCATTTTTTGAGAGTGAGATTTGACCGGTTGGAGGAGGATGAGATCCTTTGGAGACCTTATCAGCTAACACTACAATGGCTAGATCCCACAAGATAGTTGAGGAGGATGCAACTAGATAGATTTTTGGCTGGTTGGCATGATTGTGTAGTATATCCTTTCTATTACAGTCGAGTCATGCAGTAGTATGCACAGGTTTAGACACCATCGAGGGCATGCCCCTTTATTAGGAGATCAGTGTGAAGTGCCCATAGAGCAAGGGATACTATACGACTCACTATAGAGCATGTTGCCCAGAGTGACTCTAATTTCTCATATCATGATCGACCTCCAGTCTCCAATGCTAATGATGTCAGTAGCATAGATGAGCATGAGGAGTGGTGGTTAGTGAGATGACCAACTCCTCTATTTTCAATGGATGTCCCTATATGTGATGCAGAACTGGTGCCAGATGAGGGAGATGAGGTAGAGGACAGGGCTGAGGAGGTACGATACATGGTTGTAGACATATTCATTGATATTATAGATGATGAGTATGATGAGGAGGCACATCTTGACTATGATGACCAAGATGGAGGAGACCAAGATGAGGAGGAGGAGGAGGATGACAAGGAGGAGTACAAGGAGGAGGAGCCACCCCTGAGTGAGAGTGATGAGGCAACAACTAGGGATTGATGCGAGTGGGGAGATCCCTCTCCCATCCGTATGACGAGATCACAAGTAGTAGCTGCAGTAGGCACTAGTACTCACAATCATGGAGAGGCTAGCACATCCTCCATGCCCCCTACACAAGATGATGTTGATATTGTTCAGCCTACTGAAGATATAGGTTATGAGATTTGATTTTATGCATGTATTGATAGTGTACTATGATAGATTGATGAGAGCTCTACCATCAGGCAGCTATAGAGATAGTGCCTACATCCATTGATGAGGAGGAGATGGACCTAGATTGCATGCCCCCACCAATTGTGGAGGAGGATCTAGAGTGACTGAGACCATTCATGAGGCTAAACACAATGTATGTGAGTGTGAGGAGACAACTTCACTGAGTCGAGATTGTAGGATAGTCATCTTAGGCTCCAATAGAGGTGGAGAGACTACGAGCAGAGGTATCATAGCTATAGGCAGAGAGGGAGCAGAGAGCATGGGAGCATTAGGTGGCCCTTAGATGGATACAAAGCCTAGATTTTTCTCTCAGGTTTAGTGGATCGTAGTCACGATCACATACGGCCGTCCCCTAACATCCTACTACCTGATCACAGGGACTAGAGCCTGAGAGATCTAGTTCCCACATACCTCAGTGATATTGTATATTGTGATGATATGTACATAAAAAATTGGATATATATATATATATATGAGTATTTTATTTTTTATGATTTTTCTTAATTATTTTGAATGTTAAATGGCAATGTGATTAATTAAATAACCTTGGTAAGATTACATAATTAATGTCTTCATGATTTAACAAAGTTTATGTGATCTTACAACATGATGATTAAGTATGTTATGCTAAATTAAACATAGTTAATGATCTAACTTATCATAACACACAAAAGTAATTTGAATAGTATGAAACCCAAAGTAATTATAAAAATTAATTAAATAATCACTTTAGTGCTCAAGACATATGCATGATTGATTTGTCAAGAACGAAGCAATGTGAAAGAATAGAGGATATGACCCAATAGCTCTAACAACACTACTTTATTATTCATACTATTCAAAGGGATTAGATGTAATACCAACACAAATGTGTAGAATTGATAGGATCTTTGAGGGGTGTGCCATCTAGTTCAGTTATCACGTATGCACAAGACCCAAAAGTTTTGTCAATGATGTAATGTCCTAACCAACTAGAACTAAATTTTTTGCATGCATTTGGGTTAGCATTGACATTGCACTGATTAGCAAATAGAACTAAGTCACCATTGTGGAATGAGCGAGGGATAACATTAAGTTTGTAATGATTATGTTTACTTTTGTAATAATCTTGAATATGTTCAAGAGCATTAATTCATTGTTCATCAAGCATCTCAAGCTGATGTAATTGTTGTTTTTTATAATGTGTATCATCGACAAGACCTTGAAGAGCGATTCTTAGTATAGGAATTTCTAACTCTAAGGGCATTATTGCTTCACTACCATAGACCAAATTATAAGGTGTGGTCCCTGTGGAAGATCAAACACTTGTACGATAAGCCAAAAGTGCATAAGATAATTGTGTGTTCCAATCCCTATGATTTTTGTTAATAGTTTTTGTGATAGGTTGAATGTGAGCATTAGAAGACAAGCAGCAAGTAAAAGAGTGAAAATAAACACCAAAACAACCTACACCTCAAGATTAGCCTAAGTTGGAAACAATGCAAGATAAAAGCAACAAAATGGAACTCTATACCTTGCATTGAGTCAATCCTTTCGTTGGCCCTTCGATCTTTGATGTGTATGCTCCTTGGATTGCAAGTAGATGCAAGCTAAATGGTGTTGTGATGATGAGTGTAAGTGGATGAGAACAAGAAAATGGCTAAGTATAAGTTGAGAAACAAAATTGCAAGAGTTTGGCTAGCAAAATGATCTCCCCTAAAATGAGAGAAAAGAGGGGGTATTTATAGGATTTTTGAGAATTCTTAGTGGAAATGGACAGTCAAGATTGAGCCACAAATGATCAAGATGTAGGGCTAAGGTGAGTTGAGAACTCACAAGCCCTCACATCTTGACATGTGGCATGTGATGTAGCCCTAAAAGGTGAAGTGGACATGAGGTGGAAGGAGAAGGACATGGCATGGAGGGGGGTACAAAGTACCTTGGGATTGGACAAGATCTCCTCATAAAGGAGCTCCTTCTCCCCATGTGGGTGAGAGGACATGTGAGGAATTATAAATTCCTCAAATATGATCATGGGGAGATGGGAAAGAATAAAGAATAGGTGAAGGACATGTGGGGAGAAGTGAAGGAATTAAAAATTCCTTTTGGGTGCATTGGGGGATTAAAAGGTGAATTAAAAATTCACATGGGGAAGGGAGATGCCTTGTCAAAAGGAGAAAGCCTTTAATAAGGTTAACCAAGGACACATGTCATAAAGGACATGGGGAAGAGAAAAGGAATTTAATATTCCTTGGAAGGATAAAAGGAATTAAAAATTCCTTGAGAGGTTGATTAGGCTAGTTAGTGAAGGATTAGAGGATGGTTAGGTGGCTAAGAAAGATTAGAGGCCAACTTGCAAAAGTTGGAGGATGTGACACCTCCTAATCAAGGATTAGGCATGTGCACACCCTAATGATGAGATTAGAAGATGGATTAGGATAAGATAAAAATGATGGAGGATGTAACATAAGGGGAATTAAATAAATGACATATTTATTTAATTCATTTGATGAAAGGAGGATTAAAGAGATAAGGTATTATTGATTCAATACCTTAGGGATTAGAAGAACTTAAGGATGTTAATTAAAGGGGATAAATTTGGATAAATTAAGTGTCCAAATTTAGACATCTACATTTTTCCCCTCTTTGAGATGGTGTTACGAAGTAGCATCATTTCAAAGAATATTAAAACATAGAACCTAGACGAAGATGGTTAGATCGGAAAAGATGCCCCAGTCATTCAAAGAAGTGACTAGGAAGGAAGATGATGGGGGGAAAAATGAAAGTTAGGGATGAAGGATTCCCCCTTGAGAGGACATGCGGGTTCAGGAGAACACGAGTGTGCTCTCGAAATGGATGAGATGATGCAAGGGGAGATGAAGAAGATGCAAAGTGATGGGAGAGAAATGATGAAAAAGGTGGCAAGAGATTGGGAGGGAAGCATGATGAAGGATGTATGGAGGGGTGGGGGGATTTTGATAGACGAGAGGATGAAGAGGAAATGAAATCCAAATGCAATTTTCCATCGTCGGAGCACTGATTTTTGCTATAGCATAAGACACAAGATGCCAAGGTATGAAGAACCAGGGTAGATTAGTGTCTAATGCATAAAACAAACATAACAAACAAGAAGGCTATCCCAACACCCCAAAGTCATGGTGACCTTGGTCGGGCTAGGTATTGGGATAACCACAAGCACACAAGGATGCCCCAGCATAACACAAGACCTCAGGGATCTTGGTGGGTACTACGTGGGACAATCGAGAAGACAAAAAAGATCAAGATACACCCCTATGTTGACTAGTCAAAGCACACCATGATATGATGGATCAAGGAAACCATGACAAGTGATGATAGGGAGCTCAAATGATAAACAAAAGCCAAAAGCATCAAAAGATCACAATTAATTTCAAATGTCCTTTGCCATAGGATCAATCAAGGGGATGGATGGGATTGATGAGGTCTGTTAGGAAGGATGCATCCTGTTGAGACCGATAATGGATACTAAATTAAAAGATTGATATAACGCAGGATATTCAGAACTGGTTGGATCTAATGATACAAGTGGATCTCATTTGTTAAGAACCAGCGAGATAAGGGTATAGCTTGATGATGAAGCACGAAAGACATGACACAAGACTGACACAAGACAAGAGACTAACACATCCTAGCGACCTAAGGGCTCGGGGGCCAATCAAAGATTAGCCTTGCCTATGTGGAAGCGCAAAGCCCTCGTAGTTCGATAAAAGGCTGACGGTAGACCATGATGGATATTTTGATGGATGACCAAGATAGGATGGAGAACAGGAGAAAAGTGGACAATATAGATCGATGATGGATGGAAGATGATAGATGATAGAGGAGTGGATGGATAGAACAGAAAGACTGATGATGGAACCCCGAGGGTGGATCAAATGATCGACCTTGCCTACGTGAAATCGCAGGGGCAACGTAGTTCGATAGAAGGCCAAGGACAAGTGGTGGATGAAAGATGATGGGATAAACCTACATGATGGGATTGATATGATGGGGCATGATAGACGTGTTGGATTGAATTGGAGGATGGTAGTGATCACAAAGCTTAGGGATGGGATAGCTATTCAAATCATCAAAAGATGAATTGGGAGGATGATATGATGGAGAGATGAATGATGAGAAAGGATAGGAGATGGAAAAGATGTGCAAAAGAAGCAGAAGTGATGACGATAAGATAGATGACATTGGATTGTGTGGGGGAAATCCTATAGCTAGATACCAATGACAACGGAGTATGAGATGGGATGAGGGGAGAGGATAGTGGGAGGAAAAGGTTTGTTTGGGTGGATTGGATAGAGGGATAAGGATTTAGATGAGGAAAAGGTGACCAGATGGATAGATGACTGATTCTTGAAATGAGAAGGTGAAGGGTGGGAATAGGTGGAAGATTACTTAGAATGAGTAAACGATTGATCAAGATTATTGAATGAGAGTTTGAAATGAGAGAAGGAGGTGTGATGAATGTTTGAGATGATAGGAGGTTTGATGAAGTTTTGAGATGATAGATGAAGTTTCAAAATAGATGAATGGTTACAAAATGGGTGAATGGAGGTATTAGAATGGATGAATAGGATAGAGTTGAAGAAGATGGAGGGAGGGATCTTAAGACTTTGTTCGATATCCAAAGATCTTGACTACAGAGGGACAAAGCTCAGATTGGGATAAGATTAAAGCTTAGATGAGGATTGTATTGAAGAATAGAATGATTGGAGGATGTGATGGGATTGATTCTACACTGAGTTCCAGGGTTTAAAGGGCGTAAGGTGTTGACAATCAAATTTTTCCCGATTTGGAAATTTTCAAAAATTATCAAATTTTGCCATTTTAGGAAACTTCATGGTCATATGTTTGAGAGTCCCAATTTTTTCCAAGAAATACCCATTGGTGAGATAAGATGAATTGCCAACTAACATCCCAAATTTGAGATATGCATTTTGAGTTATGAGTGAATTTTTTTTTCAAAATGCTGGAAAAAAACACTAAATTGGGATTTTGAGGGCCTAGATGAAAGTTTGAGGCCAGAAAAATGGGTCAAAATGGGTTCCAATGGCTTTTGAGGAAACTAGTTGGAAATCCACTCGTTATCTCATAATGCAACCACCCATCAAATTTCAGCTCAAATGGACACCCGAGTCAAAAGCTATGGCCTCCGGAAGTTTTGGTGTAAAAATCAAAACAAAAAAATATGGTTTTCGATAAACTTTAAAATCCCAAGACATGGGTTTTGTCCAAAGCCAGCGCGGATTAAAATGGGTAGGAATTTTTATGGGTTGCCTTGGATTGTGCAACAAAAAGGGGAAAAAGTGGCGATGGGCCAGTCCCCTTAGCCCATGGCCAGATCCACGCCCGGCTATGAGGCAGTATCCACCTACAACCCAGCGGAGTCCACAGCCCATGTGAAGCCCGAGACTAAACGCCCACCGTGGGTGGAGCCAACACCCCATGGCCCGTGGGGATGAGCCAGTCTGCCACACGTAGTGTGAGTCTACAGTGGGGCAGGTCTACCATGCGTGGCCCAGAAAACTCTGCCAAGCCAGAGGCAGATGGGTCGTCGCCCAGCCGAGGGGTGGGCCGGAGTTGGCTGGCCCGGTGGTGGAGCCAGATCCCTACATTGAGGGATGGAGAGGCGGGGAAGGGGAGGAGGAAGAAAGGGGAGGGAGGAGGGAGCCTGTGATGATGTGGAGGCAATGGAGGTAGGAGTATGGGGGAGATGGGATGGAGAGGGATGGGGGATGGGGGGAGACGGGGGGATGGGGGACGGGGGAGATGGGGGGATGGGATGGGAGGGGAGGGAATGGGGGATGGGGGGAGATGGGATGGAGAGGGATGGGGGATGGGGGGAGATAGGTAGGGATGGAATAGTGAGACAGGGATGTGATGGTGAGACAAGGATGGAATGGTGAGACAGGGATGTGATGGTGGACAGGTATGAAGATATGGATGGGGGGAGGGGAGATTGGATGAATAGAGGGGATTGGCTAGGTAGATGGATGGATAGATGTGAGGATGGATGGAGAATGATAAGGGGGAAGGTTTGGATGTATAAGAAGACGAGGACGGGAAAACACAAGGGATTGGTAGGAAGACAAAGATGGGGATATGAAAGGGAGGGGGGATGGAGGTAGGGATGGATAGGAAGATAAGGATGGGGAGATGGCAAGGATGTGATTGTACAGGATGAATGAAGTCTCCAAGGACTATAGTGCAAAGGAAGACAGATGCCCCCACTCTAGATATGTCATGTGCGGGAAGGAATGAAGGATGGAAGACAAGTGGATGGGAAGATAAAAAAGTGAGATGGATGAAGATAGGATGCATGGATAAGTAAGGGAGATGGAAGGTAGCATGATGGATGGATAAGGAAGATAAACGAGTGCGAATGAGGATTAGGATAGTGTGCAGATGAGGGGGGTGTATGCTAAGAGGTGTCCAAAGCATGCTTATGTGTTTGCCCCATTGTTATCAAGATCACTAGCAGGATGGAAGGATTGGGATAAATGAGATATGCCAAATAGGATGTGTAAGCTCAATAGGATGGGGGGATGAATGAAAACCATGTATAGCAAGAAGATGGGTGCATAGCCGAAAGCGTAGCAGGAAGCATAGCGGATGGAGGGAATGCAAATTAGGAAATTGCCCCCAAGTGTAGATGGGGATTTACGCATGACGCCTGTTTGCCAAGTTTTCATCATGGTACTTATCCAAGGTGCTTGTTTTCCAAGTTTTCACCATTGGACGGATATTTCTCTTTACTATTTTATTTTTTGATTTTTGATTTTTATTTTTTTTGGATTTTTTTTATTTTTTGGATAGCATGCGAAAGGAGATGGATAAGGATAGGAAGGCGAATAAGTGGATTTAGAAGACATGCGATAAGGATATGGATGAAGGACTCAAGCATCAAGTTCCATATGAGGTATTAAGAGCTCATGTTCGAACCAACTATTGGATGTTGGTACAACCTTAGGATAAATGGATTATGCTAGAGGATGAATGAGAGGGATTTGATGGGGAAGATATGGGGAATAATGGGTGGGATGTTGGAAATGGTATGGATAGAATGAGGGAGTGGATACGTGATGGGGAGATGAGTTCAGGACCAACATTGGCACATGTGGTGACGGATATGAAAAGATAAGGGGACTAATGGATGGAGAATGTGGGGATAATGGAGGAGATGGAATAGTGAATTTCGGGACATAGGGACCCAAAATAGACTTAGGAGATGAAAGGTGGGTATGCTTAGCTTTTGGATTAGCAACTTTGGATGTTCTTACAGATTTTTCATTTGATGGCATTGCATCTTTTTTCTTTGGGATCCACATGGTTTTGATTTTTGCTTTGCTGGCTCTTTGCGAGCTATAGATTTGATTTTGATTTTGGATTTTGTTTTTCTTTTCTTTACCATGTCTTTTAGAGGGGACATGGGAAGCTTTAGATTCATGTGAGTGTTTAGATTGATGCATTTTTCCTCTGGTGTCAAAAGTGCTCGTACTAGCAATGGGATGGTTGTGAGAAGATGGATGATGTGGAGTGGTGGAGGTAGGATTATGAGGATTACGTGTAGATGGAGGATGTGTAGGTATGTGCCTTTGTTGATCCTGATTATGGGACATGCGAGAGGGATGTTTATGATGGATGACATGGATAGGTGTTGGATGGGTGAGCAAATGAGATGGAGGAGGTGATCTTGGGATATACGGACCCAAGATGGATAGAGTGGGTGGAGGGACATAAGAACCCAAGATGGATGCAGTAGATGAAGGATGGGAGATTGTGGATGGAGGGATGTAAGGACACAAAATGGATGGAGCAAATGAAGGAGGAATATGGATGATTGTTTTGAGGTGATATGATAGAGGAGGAGGGATGGAAACATATGATTTGGTGGAGCAATGGGAAGAGCTGACATTTCTTTTGGAAAAGGCTCGTTGAGGACGTCTAGAGGTTGTACCAATGTGTTTACATTATGAGTCTTATGGAATAGATCCAAGACCTTGCATGTAGATTTGTTCTTTGACTTGGATGGGCTCTAAAATACCTTGCTCGTGAAGGCCAAGACCTTTCCTTGGTAGTTCATGTTCTTGAGCATTCGATCCATGATAGGATTTTTATTATTCTGAAAACATGATACGAGTCCATTATTAGGTGGGGGATGATGGGTGGTATATACACTGTGTTTTTCTTCTACAAGGAGGCCACCATGGAAGAATGTGAGAGTACTAAGGGGATATGCAAGCAGTGTGGGGATAGCATTTTTAGGCGATGATGGGGGATCCTGAGAAGGAGATGATGGGATAGCAACATTTGGATGGGTGGTATCAGGAGAGGGAGTAGGGGATATGATAGGATCTGATTTTGTGGTAGCAAACGGAGATGGACCGGTAGGATCTTGAATGTCAAGAGGATCATGGGATGGAATGGATGGGGGACTATGATCTTGCGGTAGACTAGATGGGATGGTAGGATCTTGATCTGGAGGAGGGGATATGTTGGCATGCTTTGGATTAGGCTCTTGGCATGACTCATCATGTGCAGGAGGCATGATAATGGAGTCATGGGGGGACTCTTCAAGTGGGGAAGATGGAAGGATGGAGGATTCAAAATATTTTTGGGAATGGATACTAGGAGTGGAAGAAGTGAATTGGATTTGGGTGTCGTCGATAGGTTCGACAGCTCTCGGAGTAGGGGGTGGGTGTTTAATGGATTTGGTAGATGTGATGGTAGGAGATGGGGACTCAGTGGATTCAGAGGATGTGATGGTAGGAGATGGGGACTCAATGGATTCAACGAATGTGATGGTAGGAGATGGGGATTCAATGGATTCAGAGGATGTGATGGTATCATCAATGATAGGTGTTGGATGGAGAAGGGTCTCGTCACTAACGACCATGGATGATGGGTTGGGATGGAATGGTTCCATGACTGCAATGTGTGGAGTGGGAGAAGTCTTCTTTGTAATGAGTCCTTGAAGAACTTCTGAAATGAGACTTGCATATGGTTGGCTTGGCTGGGGTGGTAGAAATGGATGAGGGATTATGGATTGGTGGACTAGGGTTAGGTGGAGGAATGGGATCGAATGTAGGACTGGGAATAGATGGGAGATTAGGTGAAGGGTTAGGATAGGGGTATTGGCATGGTGAATTAGGACACAAGGAGGCAGGTGGTGGATTGTAGTAAGGGTATGGGGATGATGGATGAGGATGGGAAGATTGAGGTGGCAGATTAATATAGGGAGATGCGGATGTTGGATTAGGCTAAGTTGGTGGGTGTGTTTGACTAGGATAGGAAGGTGCAAATGTAGGATTAGGCTGAGCGGATTGGTATGGAAGATTAGTGTAGTGGGTACATGTGGATGGAGGATTGAAATAAGAGGATGTGGATGGGGGATCAAGATAGGGGTATTGTGATGGAAAACTAGGATAAGGGGATGATGTAGATGAAGGATATGATGGACATCCCTTGTCAAAGGTAGCATAAGGAGTGTGATTAGGCATAGATGAAGACATGATGGGATAACCCAATAGGGTGATTGGATTTTGGAATGTGGGTGGAGAAAACTTACTAGCAATGATAGTGTCAAGGGAATCTATGTCACATTCTTCTTGATCAACAAGACTTTCGTTATCGTCGTCGACGTAATTAGGGTTTCCCTTGACCACTATTGATGGAGGATAAGAATTCATGATGATGAAAGGATAAAGATGATGGATAGAGATTTTGGATGGAAATGGGCAAAAGCCCAAATCAGGATTTAGGACAAGCTCAGATCAGGATTGGATTAAAGCTCAGATTAGGATGATTGGATGATATGATGGGATTGATTTTGATGGTCGGATTTGATTATCAAAGGATGATTACGACACCAAATCTGCCTCAAGATGGAAATAGATTGATTGGGTCGAAGGTGATTGGATAAGGACGCGATTGGATTGGATTGATCGATTGATTGAAAGGTCAGATGATGGATTGGATAGGATGACAAAAGGGATTGTAAACTCCATTCAAAGATTACCCTAGGTGACTTAGGGTGTTGATTGATCGGATTAAAAGATGAATGGATGATTGCAGCACCGAATCCACCTTGAGATTGAAAATGGATTGATTGGGCCGATGATGATGATTAACTTATGATGGATGACAATCCTAAGAGGATGTTAATGATAATGATCAGATCAGACACTTCGGTCAATTTGGATAATAACCCGAGATGAAGTTCAGGGGATTTGGATGGGGAAAATGATGATTTGAAATGGATGATAGAAATGGATGAACAAATACTCAAAATGAGCAAACGGTTGATCAGGATGGATGAACGATTACTCAGAACGAGTAAACGGATGATCAGAACGACAGAACGAGAGTTCAAAATGATGAGAGGATGTGGTGAAATGGATGAATGTTTACTCAAAATGAGTAAACGGATGATCAAAATGACAGAACCAGAGTTCAGAGTGAGAAAAGGATATATGAAATGGATGGATGTTTACTCGAAATGAGTAAACGAATGATCAAAATGACAGAACAAGAGTTCAGAATGATGGAAGGATGTGGGAAATGGATGAGAGTTTACTCGAAATGAGTAAACAGATGATCAGGATGATAAAACCAGAGTTCTGAATGATGAAAGGATGGATTAGAATGATAGAACGAGAGTTCAGAATGATGAAAGGATATGTTAAATGGATGAATGTTTACTCGGAATGAGTAAACGGATGATCAAAATGATAGAACGAGAGTTTGGAATGATGAAAGGATGTGTCAAATAGATGAATGTTTACTCGGAATGAGTAAACAGATGATCAGAATGATAGAACCAAAGTTCCAAATGATGAAAGGATGTGTTGAATGGATGAATGTTAACTCGGAACGAGTAAAAGGATGAGCGAAATGATAGAACAAGAGTTCAAAATGATGAACAGATGTGTTAAATGGATAAATGTTTACTCAGAATGAGTAAACAGAGAGAATGGTAGGGTATACCACCTTTGAGGAGGCAAATGGTGAAGAAAAAGGTGCCCCATCCAACTTCTCAAAAGTATGAAGTGGTATATATCATCGGAAAGAGCACGAAAAAATGAGAATTTCCTTTGAACGGAGTCAATTGGATAAATAGTGTGGAAATGGTGACCTTGGGAAGAAAGAGCAGAAGGACAGGTCCACCATAACATAAGGATAGGTCCACCACAGCAGAAGGACATGTCTACCACTACACTAGGATAGGTCCGCCATAGCACAAGGACAGGTCCGCCACTGCACTAGGACAGGTCCACCACAGCATTAGGACAGGTCCACCACAGCACAGGGATAGGTCCGCCACTACACTAGGATAGGTCTGCCACAGCACAGGGACATGTTCGCCATTGCACTAGGATAGGTCTGCCATAGCACAGGGATAGGTCCACCACAGCACAGGGACAGGTCAGCCAAAGGATAAGTTTAAGCTTGATGTTTTGATGGATGGGTAAGGCAAAGGACCCAAAATATAGCAAACACTAATAATGACTAGTTTTGCATGAGAAAGAAAATTCAGATAGCACAACCCTAAGATTAGTAGAGATGGGTATGGCCAACAAAGTCTTCTACTCTAGGATGAACATGGTTGCTAAGGAGTCCTCGATATACGCATGGTATGTGAGGCCCAAACCGTGAATACCAACCCGTTACAAGCGTGAGTCAGGAACCTTAGTGAGATACTAAAGGATCAGACCAACTCTTCATGTCATCCTAATTCTTTGCCAATTACAATGTGGTTGGATTGAGGTACAACTTTCGCTCTCCCCCTTTATATACCCCGCCGGTACACATGGTTGGAATCATCCCTTGGGGTGATGAAATCCCCAAGCAGGTCCCACTAAGAAAATGAAAAAGGGGTGACTCAAAGGACTTGGAAAGCTACGATTTCTCATCACCCAAGATCGCCAAATGGTGCAAGGGGATTGGATACATCAAATAGCCTTCCCAAACATGCCAAACAAGGTTTATTGACCCCTTTAATTAAACTATGTGCCTAATTTACCAAAAGACAATTGGCAAAAAGTTGAAATTTTACCTTCGGGAGGACAGGTCCGCCACTCTGTAGGGACAAGTCCGCCACTCTATCATGGCAGAGTACGCCAATCTATCGAGGATAGGTCAGCCCTTGCATTAGGGCGGAGTCCACCCAGCGGACTAGGATAGGTCCGCCACTACAGGATAGGTTTGCCACTGCAGGACAGGTCCGCCACTCTAGGACAGATCTGTCACTCTATCAGGATAGGTCTGCCACCCCAGGATAGATCTGCCACTCCAGGACAAATACGCCACTCTGTCAGGATAGGTCCACCATCCCAGGATAGATCCGCCACTCCAGGACAGATACGCCACTCTGTCAGTACAAGTCCACCACTCTGTAACCTGGACCTACAAAAATGCAAAAAACAACAAACGTGAAAGAAAGAGACCCATTTGTGGGTCCCACCAGGCGTGCCAGAAATGTGATAGGTTGAATGTGAGCGTTAGAAGACAAGCAACAAGTAAAAGAGTGCAAATAAACACCAAAACAACCTACACCTCAAGATTAGCCTAAGTTGGAAACAATTTAAGATAAAAGCAACAAAATGGAACTCTATACCTTGTGTTGAGTCGATCCTTTCGTTGGCCCTTCGATCTTTGATGTTTATGCTCCTTGGATGGCAAGTAGATGCAAGCTAAATGGTGTTGTGAGGATGAGTGCAAGTGGATGAGAACAAGAAAATGGCTAAGTATAAGTTGAGAAACAAAATTGCAAGAGTTTGGCTAGCAAAATGATCTCCCCTAAAATGAGAGAAAAGAGGGGGTATT